>CM035406.1:209067294-209164794 GCA_020310875.1 Ceratopteris richardii
ATAACGACATCTCTCCTTTGATGTGATTTTTGCTTACTTCTTGATGAGCTCAAGATGGATGGAATCATGCTCAAATAGGTTCCATATTCTTTGCATGAGCTCGACACTTCTTTGCATGAGTTATCAATCATAGGTGGCTCCTATCCCTCATTTGGTACAGTTTTAAAAAGGGATGCGATTGTCCTATTCTTTTGTTGCTCTTGCATAATGCACTTCAATTGCGTATTTAGATTCAATCATATCTTGTATTCATGTGGAGCAGATTTCGAGAAAGGAGTGTGGAAATAAAGGAGAACGTGAGCTTGTCTATATCTTCTTATTAAACTACTCATTGGGCATCCAATGCTTCATTTTCCTTCTCTTAACGAAACGTCTGCTTTGTTAAAGGAAACCTCATTGGTAATGCATAGTGGTATATCATCTTCCATAAGTGATCTTCATAATTGATCCCGATCTTCAAATTTCTTCTTCAAATCCCCTTGATCCTCGATAACTTATGTCTTTAAAAGGTGAAACGTATTATCTTCATAATGTAATTACTTACATGGTTTGTCAATTGTCCTCATGCTAGCTACCTTATGCACTTATAACTACTGGATCATACTCATCAAGGTCGAATTCAGGAGACAAAAAATTCCAATTTGATCATGCGTTGCTTATGTTTCCTTTTTACAAGTCTGTTACTTCAAAGTCTTGTTTGCTTTCGTAATTCTCTGTAGCCATTATTGACAACTCGGCTCTAACTCATGCTCTAAGCCTTGTTCTAGTCTTCAATTGGCTTCCTTACATGTACTATGATGATTTTGACTTGCTCTTGCACTTGTTCTTGTTCTTGGTTGGTCTCATCTACATGTTGCTCTCTTATAGAATACAAACGCGTGCATTACTTTTATTTCTTCTACTAAGAGGAGACCGTGTGCTTGAGTATCCACGGGTCGTCCTATTGCTCCTTTTGAATGAATAGATGGTGCTTCTAATTTCCTTTCTAAATTAGGACTTCAAGAACATTTGAATTGCTATACGAGCTATTTATGGTGAGAATGATGAGATAATGATATTTTAAAAGTTGATCTAAAGGATTTTAGGATTAAAAGAAATGTTGAGTTGACATGAAAGTAAATGGAATCTATGGAGATAACAAATGAAAGATGGAGTTGTGAATGGAGTGGATAGAAAATGTCACTAGAAGAAATAAAGGGGCATAGCGGCAGTTGACACCAGACAATTTTGTCTCTCTATGATTGCCCATTATGTCGCATTGAGCATTGAGCATGCACCATTACTATTCTCAACATTATTGTCAAGGCTTCTAATGATGTTCATTAAGAGTGTCGCATATGTGAGAGTCGCATATGCGACACATTAAGAGTTCCATAAGGCTTCTAATGATGTTCATTAAGAGTGTCGCATATGTGAGAGTCGCATATGCGACACATTCAGAGTTCCATATATGCGATGCTCAGAAGCATAGCATATGTGACACACGGCAATATCGCATATGTTTACTGTTTCCGAAGTTTTCTGAACATGCTTTTAATTTTCATTAAAAAATGAGAAAAAAAATAGAGAATGAGGATTTCCGAATTAACTTTGAACTTTTTCTGAAGATGTCTATTGAGCTGACTTTTCTCAAGTGTTTTCGTAAATATGTCAACGAACATTTCTTCTGCTAAGAAGTATTTCAACTCACCAGATCCATCCTCTAAAGGCCCATGGATATAGTGATACTGGACCTCTTTGAGTTTTTTGTATGCACGAAATACTCGATTCTTTGCGGTGGCCATAGTGCTTCCATTATCACATTTAAATGTAGTTCTCATCTACGGTGGAAAGTCTATTTTTTTTTTCATAAAGAGAAGATTGGCCGAGGCCTTATCTCCCAAGCTTAGATTAATAAAGAAAAAACAATTCTAGAAGCAAGAACTCTAGTTTCCTCATATTCCACAATGGGTGAAATATGATGCATGGGCGAAAGCTTAGTTAAATGAAAAAAATTACAGATCAGTTTAATGAATTTTTGGTCCCCCTCATGAGTGTTTCATTTGCTTTTCATCTTGTTGTTGTCTACGAAAAAGATCTTATGTACTTATTACAATTATATATTCTTCTCCCCAACAGACCAAACGGCTCACCAATATACCATTCTTTCCGACTGTCATCGGAATTGGCCGCACATCTTTCTTCCCATCCACGGTCGAAATGCTAGTTTTTAAGGAGTCAACCTTGGTTTGTAATCTAGTCACGTAGGAGGGAAAAGAAAGTGCTTTGTAATCTAGTCGAATGGAAGAAATATATTTCTTCTTCAACAACCATATGCAAAGCTTATCATAAACAACCTAACAACCTCGATTTCAATTTCAGGTACATACTAGAATATTTCAAGATGAAATATCTTGCATTCTATTCAAAGATTTTGCTTGGTGACATGCACTCTCTTGATCATCATCAACTGTAATGAGTAGATAATCCATTATATATGAACATATGAACACAAAACAAATGGCTTCCCCACCTATTCAAGAAGTAGACTCTTCACAAAAAATTTCTTCGAGACATCCTCTCTATCTATGGAGAGCAATAAGATGTACAATCAAGTGAGGGATTAGACTTTGAACCTAATTCCTTACAAGAATTGCCTCATTTTAGAGGCTCTTCGGAATCAATGCTCACATGATAATGATTTGAAAGGAAGAGTTAGTTATAGCTATGAGCATAGAAGCCGTGAAGAACACTAAAAGGTAGTGTCATCTCACTTTAGAAGAAGTACTCAAATTTAAACCAGAGTTGTGGAAACATGTAGCAAATCAGGTACGAGAAACTCCTTATTTTCACTCTAAGGTAGGACCACATAGAAAAAATTTTGAGATACCCATAGACAACATAGGATACATGAGTGTAGGGGAAGAGGGAAACACATATCTTCATACCTTTTATCAAGGATACATGATGAAGGCAATCCTAGATTCAAGAGCAAGATTCCCATTGCTACCACATCCTTATGGAAATGTTAGGGAAAACCAACTTTGAGACCCACACAAATGAAGCTCCAAATGGCATATGTACATATAGAAAACCCACTTGGATTGTTTTAAGGAATGACTCTCACTATGTGTGGTGTAGAGTTTGAGCATACTTATTCCATGTGTGAATTTGGAAGAAATCATGTCTATGAAATGTTATTGAGTAGACCTTTCATGAGACAATCCTAGATAGTGAAAGATTGGGGAACCAATTCCTTGTGCTTGTAGCATTTAGGGGTAAGTACAAAGGTGAATCTCAAAGACTATACACATAGAGATGTACCACCGTGTAGTGGGATAATATCCATAAGACACAAGAGGATATTGAGTTGGTGCATTCCATAGGATCAGATCCTTCACGGATGTGCAAAGATACACACTTATGGACGTGTAGGATTTTAGAGAAACAAGAGAAAATGTTAGAAGCCAAAGACATAGTAGCATTGGGAAATCATAGATCACTTCAAGACCCAATCTATGCACCTATAGTTTGGGCCCTTATGAAACTCTTGAACCCCACCATTGGATAGAAATACTAGTCATGATGGACATAGCAGTAAATGAAGAACAGTGGACTCCCCATTGTGACGAGGATGGCTATGACATCTGAGTATTCATGTTTTAACCAATAGTTGATGAGTGTTAGCCTAGTATATACATAAAGCAAGAAGAGAACAATGAGGATTGAGAATCCATCATCATGGATCCTGTGTACTTGAGCCGCAATGACTCAAGGACTTGTACCAATGAGACTATACCTCGATTGCCATACAAGTGCATATAGTGGAGTTCTTTTCACACATTTAATTATCAATCCTAAGGAGTGACTTACCAAGTGTATGAAGACATGTGCACACGTGATAGAAAATGAAGTGAGTTAGCTATTCAAGCATGAGAAAAGACTAATACTACCCACACCTTCTGAAATACTGGAAGTGTTGCCGCAAGCCTCTTTTCAGCAGTTTTGGTTTTTTGAGGTTTTCTCTCAACCCAGAACTCCGAATATAGGCAATAGGGTACTCGTTTCGAAGCTCTCGACGAGACGAATCCAAGGGTGGTGGTTTCACTCAATTCTGACCACTCTGCTGCAAGTTATGGCAGAAACAGTGAATTATGGGAGTCACCAACACCCGCGTTTTTGCTTCTCCTAGCTTACGCACGCACTACAGCAGCTCAAATCAAGGGGGAAGGGGTAGACAACAGTCCTACACTTGCATTCCAAGCATCACACACACATACATGAGCAAAATGAAGATCAAAATCAGCAAGAAAGAGGCAAACTCGAAATTTCAGAAGTGCTCCTTCTTCACAATGACAAGAAGTCCTTTACAATGAGTCACTTTTGACTTATATACTAGTGCCCTAAGTTTGGTCCTTTCACACAAGAGACCAGCACTTTATTCCCTAAAAGACTAATTTCCTACTATTGTACATGGGTAAATCACTAATCTTCTGTGGGGATGCATCTAGAGGACTCCTCTAGTGCATTTACAACGGAAAATATATACAAGAATGGTTATGATACAAAAGTTGTGTGTCCAAATCGGAAAAATTTTGGGGCCCGTCTTTTTTTCTCTGCTTTCTGTGCGCTTTAGCTCTGCAACACTCTCCCCCTCTTCATCTCTGTCGTCCCTTGACAGACTTTGCTTCGCGAACGCGTCCCTTGGGCTGTGTTGCCTGATTCTTGATCTTGCTTTTCTCCGCACGCTCCCCTTGGTCAGTATTGTCTGCAGTTAAACAGACATGCAGATTCGATGGCCTTCTTGATTCAAGCTCTACAACTCGAGAGCCTGATGTAGTTATCTTGCCTGTTGACTCGGGTTGCCACGCACGCCACCAGTGACTAGGAATGTGCTGTTCTTAGTCACCCTCTTCAACTTTTCAGCCTCTACCCCTTTCTTACTTTTGGTCCTACTCTGATGTTTGAAAAGTCCATGACTCGGGACCCCGGGGTTTAGCGTTGTAGCCTGGTGTGTGCCCCTGCGGGGCTCTGTGCAGAGATGGGTGTTGCGCCCCTGCGGGGCTTCCTGCAGAGATATATTCTTCTTCTCTTCTTAATGAATTGTTTTGGACTTTGATTTTCTTCTTCTTTTCTTCTTGCTTGATTGTCCCTCTACACGTCCCTCCTCCTGAACTCTGTCGTCCTCGACAGGCTTTCTGAGGCGACGCGTGTATGTTTGAATGGCGGTTTGCTCTCGTTGGTTCAGTAGATTTGCATGACATATCATGAATTCCTTCCATTGCTTTGACTTCACTCCGTCTTCTGGCGCCTGTCTGTGATCAGCAAAAAAGCTTGTTTCATAGGCCACCAGTCTTGCATTTAAATTGGAAGTCATCTTTACAAAAATCTCCGAATCGATTTCAAAGAAGCCGGTAAAGAAGGCTTCTTCGAAGGTCTGCATATAAGTCGATGGCAAAAACATAAGGCGGGAATAGTATGCCATAATGGTGAGTCGGCTCAGAATGGTTGATAGATCAAAAATGAGGGCTTCCGACCCTTGTGTAATGCCAATGAAATTCAAAAATGTGTACTTCGCATGCTGGAAGACCTTCAACACTGTAATGAGCATGCTAAATATTTTATTTGTCATCTTGACTGCTAAGTCCGGCACTGTAGCATATTTGGCAATCCAGAATTCCATTGTCTTCACCATATATTCTTCGGTAGGTAAATAATTATGTGGCGGACTAGGTAGTAATGGGTAATTTAGCCACTGATTATTGATGGAGCCTTGACGCTGTGCTTCCCAAAATTGCATCCAAGAGCGTCTGCGGGGTACAGGACAAAATGATGGGTTTACCTGAAGCGCATATGGTGATGCTTCCCACTGTACCCGCAAAGTCGGATTCTTCTCCAAAATTTTTCTTCGCCATATGGGATCCGCCTTCTCAAATTCCTCTTGAGTATACTGGAAAGTGTCATGCTGGAATTGAAGGTTGTGGTCCGGTCTTTATTCGTGGTAGTCTTTATATACATGTGCGTCTGTTCTTTAAGTAGACCATATGGTACATTGAAGGGCTTCAAAATTTGATCTAGCTGTTTATTGTCTATTCGAGCTTCTTTCATTATTTGTATTATTTGATCTTCAAAATCAGCAGTGAGCTGGGACACCAGTAGTGCCCTTTCAGGTCTGCTCAATTCTGCAATGTCTCGTGTGTTAGGTTCTAGTGGAACCTCCTTTTCCGCCCTTAGTGGTGAATGATACAAGGGGGGAGAGAGAGGACGTACCTCTTCCTCCACAGTAGCCGTTGTTTCCGGAGGAACTACTGGTGTCCCCTGTTTCTCTGTTAGCTCAATCTGCTCCTGCAGTCGTTTAATGATGTCATCTTTATTCCTGAGCTCCTCTTCAGCCTTTGTAAGTTTCTCTTGATGTTTGATTAATTCCTGTGCCACGATATGCATGTGATCTGTGTCTTCTTTGCACTGTCGGAAATAATCTTTCTCGGCTTTTTTCCATTTCTTTCGTAGAGCTGCAGTATCATTCATATATTTTTGTTCCCATTCTGCAATGGTCTCTTACTCCTGTTTGAGCTGATCTGCCATCCTTGTTAACTTTTCTTCCATGTCTTTTATATCCTCATCTGATTTGTCACTAACTTGCGGTGGTTGATCACTGAGGAGAGCTGTCATTATCTCCTTGTTCCTGTCCCTTAGTTGGTCTGCTTCTTCCATGCTCACTTTTAGCTGTGATTCGAGCACTTTGCCACGAGTCTGTATTCTTGTTTTCTCTTTTTCAGTTATGTCTATTTTCTTTGTGAGCTCCAAAACTTGCTCTTTTAGTTGGGCATTCTCCTTTTCTAATGTTTTGCATTGTGTTTTGGTTGTTTTTATCTCTTCCTGTTTCTTCAACACTTGAGCTTCTACTTTAGATAATTTCTTTGCCAGATTGATACTTTCCTTCTGAAGCTCCTGCTTATCAAGCATGGCTTGGTCGTAATCTTCATCAGCGTCAAGCATCAGCTGTTGAGTGTCTAGTGCAGTGCGAATCATATCCTGCACCACAGGCTTGAGCTGAGCTATATCCACATTGAGCCATGTTTTTGGTATGTCTGGGGTTTCTCCTGTTTGTACATCTTGTCCCTGTGCTACGTGGATCAGTTCTTTGTGTGGTTGTCGGACCTGTAGTTGTACATTCATTTCTGCTTCATCTTGGACCACTTTACGAACCTTCGTGGCACTCCCTTGAAATGTCACATCCAGAGGGGACGGTTCTGCCACAACCCTTAGTGGGGTGAAGGGTTCTTCGTCTTCTTTTTCGTCTTCCTGAGGCTTATCCTCTGATATCATTGCATGCACCTCATTATCAGTTTTGTCCTCCTTTGTGTGGGTGATGGAGGCATCCTTCGCTTGCATAGTGTTTTGTCCTTCTTCTTCTGCATTCTCTGTGATTGGATTCTGTTCTGCCAGCGATGATTGAGCTTTTTCTTTGTTGTCAGCTTGGGCGTCGTCATAATTGACTTCATTTAATTCGGCCCATTGGCCATCATCTTTCGATTCACTTTTAATATCTACATCCAATAATGATGTAGTTTGCTTTTCTTGGGCGTCGGATCCTGAACTTGAATTGTCTAGCCCAATCTCCCGATGTCTGTGCACCTTAGTGAGTTTTCTTTTTGGTTTTTGAATTGTTGCAGCCTGTTGATAATGATGACCCTGCACTGGTAGATTGATTTGTCCTTCTGTATATTTGTGAGTCTCCTCCAGTGCTTGAGTTAATTCTTCTTCCGTAATCTTTCTGGGTCCTTGAGTGGTGGTGGTAGGCAGCACATGTACTCTCTTTGGTTGTGGTGCTTCTTCCTCTTTTTGTGGAATTTCTCTAGGCCGTTTTGTACCTCTCATCGTGCCTCTCATCCAAGGTTGCGAACTTATTTCTGTTTCTTCTGCTTGCTTGCTCCCTTTCTTTTGTTTAGGTACAGTAGCATTCTTGACATATTGAGCCAACTCCATTGAAGATGGCATCTCCTTCAAATACTCGCGCATGCCTAATGCATGGTAAATCATGATCGTGAGGGCAGTGGTTCCATTGAGGAATTTCTTATTTTCCCATTTCTTTTTCGCCTCGAACAATCTTTCTTGCACATATGGGGTAAGATTTACCTGATTACCAATTTGTTTTATGGCATGAGACAATAATTGTACAATAATCTTCTGAGGAGCCGTGTATCTGTTCATACTCGGGAAGCAGAAGTGTTGATGAATCAACCTGACTTCTTCTTCTATATCCACTCTATTGATGTCGACAAAAGTTCGAGTGTTTGCTCCACGAATTTCTTCTTTGACCGTGTTGATACCATCTTTTTCCCATTCAAATGCTTCTTTGATCAAGTCGTGGGAGAACTGAACGACTACCCATTCTCCATTTTTATCCATCACATTGGCTTCTGGCACCAATGGATCATGTAGTGCCGGTCTCAAAGTGTTCATGACTTGCGTGCAGCGTTGGAAATCCGGCTTGTAGATCGGTAGCTCAAAATACTTGTGAATTCCTGCTTTCTTCATGACATCGATGGTAGATGGCATTCCATGTAGAATCTTGAAGTCCTGGGACATGATCGGAAAGTGGTGATCCGTGTCCATGATCTTTATGTTGGCCAAGAAAAGATACTCTTCCACGGGCTGTTCATCTCTGAACCAGTGGCCTTTAGCTTTCGTAAGACATTGGGGAGGAAATTCTTGGACTTCCTCTTGGATTGTAGCTTCAGAATCTTCAGAAGCCATCTGCACTTAATATAGAGTATGAATTAGTATCCATATATTTTTTTTCAGAAATCCTCCGCCATGTGTTGATTAATAATTTGATATTGCTCCGAGTGCATGGTGCCGTCCCTTTCCCGTGGGTGTGAGAAGGGTAATACCTAAATTTTTCATGTATTTTTATATTTTTTGCTGAAAAGAAAACATAAAAGTCAGTCCATAGCCGAAGCGTAGTTTATGTACATGGCATGTCCATTCCTATCAGTTTAAAGCTAAGAGCTAGTCTCACTTGGAGATCGTGCACCACTAGTTTGATAATGTACATCCTGTGCCGAATGCATGGCCTTGTAATGTGGCCCTATCATGCTTACTTTAGGTGCATTAGACACAACATGGGTGCAATTGGGTGCTTTTTCTCCTCGATCATTTGCTCCTTGTGGTAGCTTTGGTTTCCAGACCCATTTTGAGAATACTGAGAGAGGTCGTCGGGTTTTCTCGCTTCGCATAGCTGCTCGTGTTCCATTTGCCTTATCCATAGCCCGATTGAATTTGACATTTCTTTGCGATCTTCTCTGATGATTCGTTTGTGTTGTCGACTTTTGCCGTGTCTGCTGTGGTGTTTCCTCTTTTGTCCTTTCCTTCGGTTTAGCTGCTTGTATGACCTTTTTGGGAATCCATATCTGATGTCGAGATCTTTGAGCTTCAAGCAGGGGCTTGGCAATCCATACTTGTACTGGTTCTGTTCGTTTGTAATTCTTTGTAGCGGGTTTGGTGATGTCCGTTTCCTTCTTCAAGGTGCTTGGGGACATTTCTGGACTCTGTATTTGGTCTTTTCGTACCCACATATATTTGGGTGCTTCTCGCTTCGAGTATCTGCTTGTTGGTTTCCAATAGTGCGATCTTTGGATGCTTTGAGCCTGTTTAGGAGAGAGTGTCTCCTCGATGGTTGGCTGATTCTCCTTCACATCGGGTAGCTTTGACACTATAGGTGATGTCGCAATGATTAAAGTTTCAGTTTCTATGCCTTTGCTTTCTGAGTGTCGAGTACAGTTGCTACTATCTTCCGTCGCTTCTTGAACTTCCTTCGGTCTTGGTAAGGACATGATTTGATTACATGGTTTTTCTTCAAGCACGCTGAAAATCTCCTTATGCCCTATCGTGGCCGAAATATATCCTTGAGCCAGATGGATACATGCTTCTGTTTCAATGATCCAGTCTTGTCCTAGAATGAAGTCTTCTATGAGATCGTCATCTTCACATACTAGGACTCTTTGTTCCATGGAGGAATTTCCTATGTGGATGGATACATTCGTCGCTCCCAGACATTCTATGGTGTGACCTCCAATTCCTATTAATTGGGCTTTTGTGGGATTCAATTCCAATTGCAATTCTTTCGCTATCCTCCTCCGCATGCAGCTAAGGCCTGCTCCTGAGTCTATCAATGCATCTATCAATTTATACTCCGTCTTACCAATCCCTAGGTTTAGGTAAGGTTGCGTTTTACACATACTCGTTGAATCCTGATTTTTGACCTGACAGTTTGCCATAGGGATGGGCTCTTCTCCTTGGAGATAGCGTTCATCTCTTTGCCTGATCCACTCTTTCCGTTTCCTAATGCGTTCTAGGGCTTCTTGTCGGGCTTCCTCTCGAATTCGTTCTTCTTCTTTTTTTCTATTTTGAGCTCCTAACAACCGCGTTAGCATTTGATCAATCAAAGGCTCCATGAATCGTTTCACTCTGCATCCACTGATGTAGTTGGGAAGAATGTCTCCGTCTAGTGTAGCGAGATTGACTGCACCACTAGTAGAGATTCGATTTATAATCAGGGGTCCATATCCGCGTTTCTGTAGCTTCTTTGCATGTTGTTTTAGAGTGTATACTAGGACTAAGTCGCCTTCTTTTAATCCCTTATCTTTTATATGTGAATCATAATATGCCTTTTGTCTCCGTTTAGCGGCATAAATGCCTGCTACCGCTTGCAATCTAGTCTCGTGCAGTTTTTCAATCTGATCTAATTGCTGAGACAATTCATGACCGTTCCACTCATATTGCTGGGCTACTTTTAATGTAGGTACTAAGAAGTCAATTGGCAAAATTGCATTCTGCCCATACACTAGGTTGAAAGGTGTAGTTCCAATGGCCGTTTTATATGCCACTCGGAAGGCCCAAATTGCGTGATGCAATTGTTTGTCCCAATCTGACCTTCCATTATTGACAATCTTTGTCAATACAGTACATAGTACCTTGTTGGAACTTTCAGCTTGTCCGTTAGCTTGAGGATGGTATGGGGCTGATTTTTTATGAATCACCAAAAAGTCATTCATTAGCGATTCAATGACTTCGTTTAGGAAGTGGGTTCCTCGATCACTCACTATCTCGATTGGTAGTCCAAAGCGTGTGAAAATGTGCTCAAAAAGAAATTTTGCTGTAGTTTGAGCATCATTTTTTCGAGTGGCTTTTGCTTCTACCCACTTTGTTAAGTAGTCGGTGGCAACTATGATGTACTCCGCATGTGATCCTTTTGCAGGTGGGTTGATAGGTCCTATGAAGTCAATTCCCCATTTGGTAAATGCTCTTGCACAAACCATTGGTCTTAAAGGCATGTCGTCTCTTCGAATGGGATATTTCGCTCTCTAGCATGTTTCACAGCTTCTCACATATGTCTCCGCATCCATATGTAGAGTTGGCCACCACAAGCCTGCAAAGAGAATCATCTTGACCGTTCTGTCTGCTGAAAAATGTCCTCCCGCAGCTCCTGCGTGTGCCATTTCTAATATAGGAAGATATTCTCCTTCATGCACGCACAATCTGAGTTGATGGTCTCTTCCTCTTCTAAACAATTGTCTTCCCATTATCACATAATCCTTGCTCATTTCTTCTAGGGATCGCTTTCTTGCTAGACTAGCTCCTATTTCGTGCTCTTTCGTTTTGAGGAATTGCACTAATGATTTACTCCAGTTAGGCGCTATGGTAGAAAAAGGTAAAGACACGTGATCCTCTGGGCTAGTTTCTTTGCACTCCACACAATTACTTACATGATCATGAACGTCTTTGGACATATCAGGCCAATATACGCCTAATCTTTTTAACTCTCTAACTGTTCCGTGCATCCCTTGATGGGTTTTCCACTTGTTCACATGTGCTTGATTGATCAGTTGTTTTTGTTCATTCTCCTCGACACATCTCAATAAGACTCCGTTAGGTTCTTTATAATACACGCTTCCAGCAACAATGTGTAAGTTCCTTGATTGAAGAATTTCTTTTTTGCTATCTCTATTCATTGGGTGTTGGGGGCCATGAGTGAGTATGGGAATTAGTCGTTCCGCCCACTTCGGACATACTTCAAGATTAAACAAATACGTATCTGGTAAATCATCCGGTACTCCGCTAGGTGGTTCTCCATGCGTTAGCCTTGACAGGTGATCCGCTCTTACATGTGTGTTTCCTTTTTTGACTATTACCTCAAAGTCGAACTCCATTAGTAACAAGAACCATCGAACCAATCTCCCTGTGTTGCAAGGCTTATTGACTAAATACAACAAAGCTTGATGGTCTATGAAGAACTTGAATTTGTTGGCTAAGAGGTAGTGTCTAAACTTCTTTTCTGCATAAACCATTCCTAAACCCTCTCTTTCAGTAGTCGTGTAATTTCTTTCCGCTTGGTTTAATTGTCTACTCGCATAAGCGATTGGATGGTCAAGCTTTCCTTCATCAGCCGGTTGGGCTAGGATACATCCAATTGCATAGTTCGAAGCATCAACATGAATATGAAAAGGCTTGCTCCAGTTGGGTGATTTTAGAATTGGGGCTGTACTCAGCCGCTTCTTAAGCTCGTTGAAAGCCTTCTCACACTCGTCTGTCCAAGTGAATTGAGTCAATAGACCATATAAGGGCTTAGCTATTATGGCATACATGTGAATAAACCTTCGGTAATATCCACAGTGTCCCATAAAGGCTTGTACTTCCTTTGCATTTTTGGGTCTGGGTAGCTCTAGGATAACTTTAATCTTTTCTTCGTCCGTGGATATTCCATTCCTTGAAACAATGTGTCCTAGGATTTTTCCTTGTCGCACCATGAAGACATTTCTCAGGGTTCAAACAAACTCTATACTGCCTACATTTATTGAATATTTTTCTCAGTTCCGGTATATGGTCTGGTCGTTGATTCGAGTATGTACACAGATCATCTACGTATACTTCCATACTTTTTCTCACAAATTCTTTAAAAACGTGACACATCAGTCGTTGGAAGGTGGCTGGCGCATTAGTGAGCCCGAAAGGCATCACTCTAAATGCATAGATTCCCCATTCAGTCGCGAATGCGGTTTTATGCTGGTCCTCAGTTGCAATAGCTACTTGGTTGTAACCCGAAAATCCATCCAAAAAACTATAGACTTCCTTGCCGGCAACTCTTTCCAAAAGATGGTCTGTGATGGGTAAAGGGAAACTATCTCGTATAGTTGCTGCATTTACTTTTTTCAAGTTGATACACACCCTTAGTTTTCCGTTCTTCTTGGGCACTACTACTAGTGGCGATACCCATTCCGTGTGTTCAATCTCATATATGAATCCTGCCGCTAGTAATTTGTCAATTTCTTCCTTTATTTTCGCTGCATAAACTTCGTTATACGTGTAAGGGCGTTGTTTAGAAGGTTTTGCATCTGCTGTCATAGGGATTCGATGAGCGCATATGCTGGGTTCTACACCCTTGAGGTCTTTGTACGTCCAAGCAAACATGTCTCGATACTCTCGGATGAGTCGTATGAGATCCTCTTCTTCTTCTTCAGATACATCTTTTCCAATATACGTGCACCTCTCTTCTCCGTCTTCTATCGTTACGACAACCTTCTTGGTTTGTTCCTTGTTATCATAGGCTTCTCCATCCCGTGCTTCTCGTTTAGGCATTTGAATAGCTACTTTCCTTTCCTCTACTTCGTATTTTTTAAAATGTTCTGGAACTTCGAAATGGTCTGGTTCCGGTTCCACTTTACTCGTGTCCTCTCTAGGGATGGTTTCGATTGCTAAGACTTTGGTTGGTCTTTCTTTTGATTCCTTTTGCATGGTTTCTAAATATTGTTCTTCAGAGTTGAACTCTGGTTCCATTTCTATGCTTTCGTATTCTTCTTTCCACTCTTCCTCTACAATTTCCCCTGCTTCTACTTCTTGGAGGACAACCATGTAGAGGTTCACATCATATCCGTCCTCGTCTATACAGTCGTTCATCGTCAATACTTCCTCATTCACACACACGTCTAATGTGGCTAGGATTTCCATCCATCCATGTGGTTCGAAGAGTTCATCTGAAAAAATTTGAGGCATATAATCGGGGTCTTCTATCGATCGATAATTAGGGTGCCCTATCGGCCACAATTGTTTTTTACACTCCTCTTTCTTTGCTTCTTTGCACATCCACAACTGGGCATCCTCATGCATCCACGATTGATCACTCGATCCAGCACTGTGAATGGATAGGTCATCTTCTTCTTTGTGGACTGGATTCCATTGTAATGAAGGGACATCCCGATAAGCGAATGTGTGCAAGTTTATCTTGGTAGTGTTCCCTTGATGTTGGAGATATAATGAATCTCTGCCCCAATCTTGTACTACTTGCATCTGTCGCATGAATGGTCGTCCTAATATCATTTCGTAGTTGTTGGCTTTCTCGAATTTACATATGGCTAATGTGTGTTCGAATTCTACTCCACAAGTGGTCAGTTTGATCCGTTCCAATATTCCTAAGGGTTTCTCTACATGTCCATCTGCTAATTGGAGCTTCATACGAGTGGGTCGTAAGGCTGGTTTTCCCCACTTTTCCCAAATTTCCTTAGTTGCGATTCCTACTCCCGCTCCTGTGTCTAAGATGGCTTTGGTCATGTACCCATTGTAGACGACAGGTAAACAAGTATTACCTTCATCTCCTTCACTGAATTCTCCCACTTTATCGACTGGAACTTGTATTGTGGACTTATTTCCCAGTTCCTTTTCTTTTGATCCTCCATTCTTTGGCAGTGGTTTCAATTGCTCTGCCATCTGCTTCCACAACTGGGGTTTAAGTCTGAGCAGTTCTTCCACCGTTAATTGGCATTGAACTTTTGTTTTCTTTAACTCTGTTAAGTTATGAGAACTCTCCTTTCCTTCTCCTGTTCCTTTTCCATGCACCGTGGGTGCTCGTATTACCACTGACTCTCCTTCGTACTCCCCCATATAGTTAGGCAATGTTGAAATGCTTATGGTCTCCTCTCTACCTCTATCAAGTCTTGAAATCTCCTCATAGGTCTCCTCGAGGTTAGGATGGGGTTGACAGTCTTCCACATCTATTTCATCAAATGGTGGTGGATCGACACCATTCTTCTTCCATTGTTCTTCTCTGATTCTATCCCACAAGTCCTTGGGCCATTCTGCTTCTAAGTCTGGTATGGCTGATGCAGGGCTATCTTGTGTTGCCTCTGGTTCACCTTGGGGATCTTCTTCCCTAAGTTCTTTCTCCTTTGGATTGATGCATTCGTCATAAGGTTCCTGTGCAATCCTTGCCTCTGGTAGGGTTGGGACGGTCTTTTCTAGGGTTGTTTGTGCTACCTCTATGAGTTTTCTGCATAGGGCTAGTCTTTCCTTTTCTAATTCCCCTCTAGGGTAGATTTTTTCATGTTGCTCTATGTTTGGTCCCATTTTGATTCTAGCTTGGTACGCTTTTAGCCACATATCCAAGTCCTCTGGTTTTGGGTCAGGTAGAATTGATCCTGACTTCTTTTCCTCTGAGCTAATTGGTGGTGTTTCAGGGATCTCCTTATGCGCTTTTTGTTCATTATGCTTTCTAGAACCCTTCGTTTGTTTTTTGCTGTCTTGGCTCTTGTTCCTTGCCCATTTTTCTTTGAGCTTTTCTCGTCTTTCTTTCCATTTTTGTACTTTGGTGTTTTGGGAATTCTCATATGAGTTCTCCGAATCCTCGACTACCTGAATGTTAGATTCTACTGTTTTGTTGTTCTCTGGTTTTTCTTCCAGTTGTTTTTCCGTTTGTTGTTTTGCTTGAGCTCTAGTAATAGCTTTCAGTGGTACAGTGTATTCCTTATCACTTCCAGATTCTTCTAAGACCTCAATTACATTAATTGGTGCAAGACCTTGAGTTTTTGTAGGGTTCTTAGGGCAATCTCTAAAAAGATGTTCTTTCCCACAATCACTGCAATATCCTTCCCAAATCCTGGGTGGTGGAGGATTGTAAGGTCGAGGGCATTCTCTAATGAAATGGTCTCCTCCACATCTAAAGCATGGTCCTCTCTGCACTGGTGGTCTAATTGGAGGTCTCATAGGTTGTTGTGCTTTGGGCACTGTATACATCAAGGTTGCAGTTTCCGCTCCATAAGTTTGATCAAATCCTTCATATCCATAATAGGCCGCGTCATAGGTTGGTTCATACTCCATCATGCTGGCTTCATATGGATAGTATTCTCCTGGTGGAGGTTCATACCCTTGGTTGGTTGATTCTACATTGGTCACTATTGAAGCTGGTATTATGGCTCTTTCCAAGTTTTCTTCCGGTTGAGTATACTTCACAGGTACAACTTGTTGAGGTTGTGACAGTTGCGGTCCCAATACTGGTTGTGGTGGTGGATACGGTGCTTGCTCATATTGTCTTGGTGCTCCTACCGGATAAGGGTTGTATCTAGGCATCTCCCTACCTAGCTCTCTAGGTGGGTATCCATAAGGTCGGTATTGGGGTGGATGAACAGGTCGTGTTTGCCTATTAAAGGGACAGTTCTCAGTTGTGTGATTGGTATACTTTTGCTCGATGTGGCAGTATGAAGAAGTCCCTGGTTGTTGCTGTCTGTTGTATGGATACGTAGGTTGTACACCAGCTCCTCCTCTGGCACACAAGTGTGTGGGATGTTCTCCTCCACACAAGTTACACCTTCTTAGCATAGGCACTCTTTGAGCTGGATGTTGGTAAGCTCTCTGCCCTTGTACTCCTAGTTTCTTTGCTAATAGCTCCGCTAGTTCTTCCACATTACTAGAGTTGGACGTAACAGTGCTTCTTGAGTCTTCTGATTTAGTGAGGTCGGTAGTACCTTTGAGGTCCTCAGCAAGATTATCTTCCAGATCGATGCACTCTTGAAGACACTCACTCAATGTTTGTAGCCTTTTCACATACACTAGGGTTCTTAGGGTCCCGTTAGAGAGTCCATCTAAAAATAATGAAATCATCTTTTGTTGAGTCGGTCTCTCAGCCACTGGGCATCTATCTACATATTGATTGAATCTTCGGGCAGCAGTCTTCACAGTTTCATTAGGGTTTTGTTTAAAGCTATGGATTAAAGATGCAGAATTGTGTTTAATCCCTCTCTTTGTAAATTCTCCAATGAATTCTTGAAAGAATTGCTCCATGTTTCCAAATTGATTGGGATCTAAAGGTTGGAACCAAGTTAGAGCTGTTCCTGTGAGGGTGAGTCCAAAAGACTCATACTGCACAAAGAAGTCCTCAACTTGCTCCGCTCTTAGAACTTGTTTAAATTCGGCAATATGATCATATGGCTCCCCTAATCCATCATAATGGTTTCTCACGCACTTAGCTACTTGGATTGGTCTCAATCTCCTCATTGGTTCAGGCGGTCTGGGCATTACAGGGAAGACCGGGGCAACTGGTCGTAATGGAGGCATTCCTGGCTGTCCTCCCACCGGTGGTCGTGGTCTGACTGGTGGTCGGAAATGGTTCCCCGTCCCTGTGTGGGTCTGATTGTGTGTGTGCACTCCTGGAGTTGCAAACTGTACATGAGTACGGTTGGGCACACTTCTTTGACTGGTCTGTCCTGATGTGGTATGTTCCGTCTCTTGTTGATTTCCAAAAGGATTTTGCGAGGTAGTTGTCTGCTCTCTCTGAGGAAATACAGGTGCACCCATATATCTCAGCCGAGCCCTGTCTAGGACACCTACAGGCCAATATCTTCTTTGATTCTTATCTAGGTAAGTGAGTCTAGTTTCGTCATCTGGGTCTTTCAACTCATAGAATGTCATGGGGCTCTCTCCTATTCCTTGAATAGGTACGTCAGTTTGAAGCAATAAGTCCGCTCCGTGAATCATGTAGACTTCCAATAGGTAGTCGTCTTGAGGTATCAAATCTCCTCTCAAGACCCGTGATATTTGTGACCTGCCTCTGGGGGTGGTCACTAACTCTTCAGAGTTGTCGGGATCCATAAACTCTCCTCTTTCATTGATCCTCTCAGGAAATTCAGTTACTATGTAGATGTGACCCATTTTGTCAATGTAAGCACCTCCCTCGTATTTGACAGCAGGTCGGGGTATGATGGTGACATTTTGGGCAGTTACCATCCTGGCGACGGATCTGTTTAAGCCATCCAGGTAGATTGGAATCTCCTGGGCATTAGTGGACACATATTGTAAGGAGGTACGGTAGTCTCCTTCAACAGTAGTCATGAAGCTTCCTGTTGGTGCAGGTCCTTGCATGTCTTCTGAAGCCATAAGTAACTCCTCTTCCGAGTCACTGGAAGTTTCTAAGTAGACTGAGTGATGACTAGCCTGGGCTGTACTTCCTACTGAGGATATGACACTCCTTCTACTACCTAGAACTCTTCCTGACCTCAAGTTCATTCACTCTCTGAAGCCTCTCTTTATGCTTCTTAGATCCCCTTGGGACAGCTCTACCAATGATTCAGTTTGTTTGCCAAAAGAAGGGTTTGCTTCTGGGCGATACCACACTTGGCGATACTGCACTGGTCGCGATACGATACCAGAGCTCCTAACGATACGATCCCTGACACCCAGACGATACGATATCAATCTGGTGTCGCGATACCAGGTTTTAGTGCCAGACAATACGATACCAGATATAGTGTCGCGATACTTCACGGGAAATACCACGATACGATACCGGCAAAGTAGACGTTACGATACCAGAGCTTCAAGGCGATACGATCTCAATATGGTGTCGCGATACGACCCTTGACTGGAGACGATACGATACCACAGCAGTAAGTGCGATCGCGATGCCAATCTTGGCGATACGATACCACTATGGTGTCGCGATACCAAGATGAGCATCCGACGATACGACACTTGGGAGGGCACGATCGCGATACTGAAGTATGTTGCGAACATTTGTTTTATGTAGGGTACAAGTTTCAAATTATGTAAATACCTTTGGGAAGTCTTCAAATACTTCAAGAAGGCTCATATTATTCATAAAATTTAGCAAAAATACCACGTGAGTTCTAGAACATGGTGAGTCAAATTAGTGAGTCACAAGGGAGCTTCAGTGGTGTCCTAGTGGAAGGTCGATGTGGCTAGTTCTCAAAGTCCATCAATACTTTGCTTATTTGAGCACTTGAGTCATGTAATACCTCCATCCAAGTGTCTACCACGAATTTAGATGTATTAGGAAGGTTTTAGATTAGTTTCCCATGCTATAAAAAGAGGAGAAAAGTCGTGATCTTGTGGGATGTCCAAGAGAGTATCTCTATGCTACTCTAGTTTATATGTGGTTAAAACAGTTTTAAAAACTTTTGAGTGAGTAGAGAGTAGTAAGCTCTGCAAGCATGACTGGTTTTCTATGATGAAGTTTGTGAGAAGGTCAACTTGTTCCTAGGGGGTTCCACCTACTTCCTGCTATACTTTGGAGGTCAATAAACTCCAACAAAGTAGTGTCGCGATACCAAAATAGTGTCGCGATACCACTATATCAGGCGATACGATACCACTCGGTAAAGTGAGGTCGCGATACTAGAAACTTAGGCGATACGACACCACAACGGTGTCGCGATACCAAGTATTAGTATCGGACGATACGATACCAGAGATCGAGTGCGATCGCGATACCGACTCAGTGTCGCGATACCGAAATGGTGTCGCGACACCAAAGTAGGTATCCAGCGATACGACACTTCAGGCGAGTGTCGCGATACAAGGGAATTTTGGTATCGCGATACCAAAACTCAACCGATCGCGATACTCAAGCCTAAAAGCAAGATTTTCCAAAAATTTTTTTTACCCCCTTGCTCTCCTCACTCTCCTCTTCCTTCCTAAACCTCTGTATCACACAAAAAGATAACACTGCTATCAGTTTTTCCCCCCCGCGATACTGCGCAGATTTTTAATCACTTGTTTGATCATTTTTAAAATGTTTTTGACAGATAAATTGAGAGAATGTTTACCTTGGTACTGTCTTGATTGCAATGTGAGCTCAAAACCTAGCTGTAAAAGCCTGAAAGCCACGATACCAAACTCACGATACTGGTCGCTGCTCGCAAACGATACCAGAATTCTGTGAAGTGTCAAATGAGCCAAATTTTTTGGTTTTTATACCTTTTTTTGACTGAACTTAAAATTTTTGAATTTTTGGAGATTTTCTGAGAATTTTGGCCTACTCCTACTCCTCTTCTCCTCACTTCTCCTCTCCTTCTAACCTAACCCTAACTCCTCCTTCTCTTCCCTCCTCCTACACTTAAACCTAAAACTTATCACACACACCTCGAAGATGAGAAGTGACAAGTGCTGAAATGGTATACTACTCGTCAAAGGACAAATTCGCCCCTACAAGTACGATTCGATCACACTTGCTCTCTAACTATCACGAAGGCACCTTGGTGGAGTGACTCCCCGGCAACGGCGCCAAAAACGTGTGTACTTGAGCCGCAATGACTCAAGGACTTGTACCAATGAGACTATACCTCGATTGCCATACAAGTGCATATAGTGGAGTTCTTTTCACACATTTAATTATCAATCCTAAGGAGTGACTTACCAAGTGTATGAAGACATGTGCACACGTGATAGAAAATGAAGTGAGTTAGCTATTCAAGCATGAGAAAAGACTAATACTACCCACACCTTCTGAAATACTGGAAGTGTTGCCGCAAGCCTCTTTTCAGCAGTTTTGGTTTTTTGAG
Organism: Ceratopteris richardii; assembly: GCA_020310875.1. Taxonomy (NCBI): domain Eukaryota; kingdom Viridiplantae; phylum Streptophyta; class Polypodiopsida; order Polypodiales; family Pteridaceae; genus Ceratopteris; species Ceratopteris richardii. Next base: position 209,087,901 of record CM035406.1, read on the forward strand.
GTTTTCTCCCAACCCAGAACTCCGAATATAGGCAATAGGGTACTCGTTTCGAAGCTCTCGACCAGACGAATCCAACGGTGATGGTTTCACTCAATTCTGACCACTCTGCTGCAAGTTATGGCAGAAACAGTGAATTACGGGAGTCACCAACACCCGCGTTTTTGCTTCTCCTAGCTTACGCACGCACTACAGCAGCTCAAATCAAGGGGGAAGGGGTAGACAACAGTCCTACACTTGCATTCCAAGCATCACACACACATACATGAGCAAAATGAAGATCAAAATCAGCAAGAAAGAGGCAAACTCGAAATTTCAGAAGTGCTCCTTCTTCACAATGACAAGAAGTCCTTTACAATGAGTCACTTTTGACTTATATACTAGTGCCCTAAGTTTGGTCCTTTCACACAAGAGACCAGCACTTTATTCCCTAAAAGACTAATTTCCTACTATTGTACATGGGTAAATCACTAATCTTCTGTGGGGATGCATCTAGAGGACTCCTCTAGTGCATTTACAACGGAAAATATATACAAGAATGGTTATGATACAAAAGTTGTGTGTCCAAATCGGAAAAATTTTGGGGCCCGTCTTTTTTTCTCTGCTTTCTGTGCGCTTTAGCTCTGCAACACTCTCCCCCTCTTCATCTCTGTCGTCCCTTGACAGACTTTGCTTCGCGAACGCGTCCCTTGGGCTGTGTTGCCTGATTCTTGATCTTGCTTTTCTCCGCACGCTCCCCTTGGTCAGTATTGTCTGCAGTTAAACAGACATGCAGATTCGATGGCCTTCTTGATTCAAGCTCTACAACTCGAGAGCCTGATGTAGTTGTCTTGCCTGTTGACTCGGGTTGCCACGCACGCCACCAGTGACTAGGAATGTGCTGTTCTTAGTCACCCTCTTCAACTTTTCAGCCTCTACCCCTTTCTTACTTTTGGTCCTACTCTGATGTTTGAAAAGTCCATGACTCGGGACCCCGGGGTTTAGCGTTGTAGCCTGGTGCGTGCCCCTGCGGGGCTCTGTGCAGAGATGGGTGTTGCGCCCCTGCGGGGCTTCCTGCAGAGATATATTCTTCTTCTCTTCTTAATGAATTGTTTTGGACTTTGATTTTCTTCTTCTTTTCTTCTTGCTTGATTGTCCCTCTACAGATCCCTTTCGTGATTCAAAGCAGGAGTACCTATTCTTGATAGATGCTAATATTAAGGAAGAAGATGAGTGTATAGCCCAAGTGATGTTAGCAACACAAGTAGATACTGAAACTAAGAAAAGGATAAGTAAAAATGAACCCCTCCACATAGGAAGAAGAAGAACCATTACTTGAAATACTAGAGCTTCAATAAGTAAGAGAACAAAAATAGAAAGATCATGATGTGAATGCCAAGAAGAGAAGCTATAATAGGAGAAGCTCATGACAACAAAGAGCAAGCGAGAAAAGTAGTTACAATAGAAGAGGGAAAGGAAAGAAGGACCTACATAGAAAATGAACTAAGTGATGAAGAAGAATGAGAATTGATGAAAGGTAGGATTGGGGGATTATTCCAAAGCACCATGACCCAAGCCGGACTTTTATAGATGCTATTTCTTGATTCCTACTGTGTAGTCAGGTAGTGATAAAGACACTACACCAACTTTTTTCCTCCCATCTTTGTTGTCCGAAAAGTCATCGAGGAAATCTAAGTTAATGCATATAGTCGTACGGGGTGAATTAAAGATTTTTGGCATACATGTCCCCTCAAAAAAGGTAAACTTGATTCCTGAGGTGATGAGAAAAGGGATATACTCAAGCTCACTCAAATGTGAGCTATTACTCCAAAGCTTTTTATAGCATTGCACATGTGCATGTAGCACTTCATGTTCCCTAGACAAGATTTCTTCATAGAACCTCACAGAAAGATATGGTTTAGCTTATACTTAACTCAGAATATGCCTATCCTTATTTACTTTCCCCATTGGATTAACAGGTGGATCCAAAAGCAAGTGTTTAATAAATGTTGCACCATCAACAAAATTGTTTACATGTGCCTCCCTTATGATATTCCAATTGAAAGGGCACTTGCACATAGTGAGTTGCAAGCATTGAAGAGTACTAGATCATCTACATCCCAACCAACCAACCAAAAGAATGTGTGGCACCATTGCATGCCTCCAACCGATGGACACCTTTCCCTACCCCAACCATCTCCCCTAGGTCCACACCCCGTGATCGTGCCTATCTACATACGCATTCCATGAACAACTTCTTTAAAAGGTAAACGTAAAAGTTGAGTAAAAGAAATAGCAAAAGGAACCACTATGAAACAATGTGAAAAAGTTACATATGACAGATTTGAATTTCTTGTTTCTTATACCATTACGAATTTCTTGTTTCTTATACCATTACAGAAGATTTTGCCACAACCTAGATTTTGACATTCTAGGTCCCATCCACACTAAATTTCATTTTTCACATAGGCATTACATCTCACACGAGTATGAATGACCTAGCTACCAAGGTCCACAAATTGACCATGAACAAGGGAAGACATGCACTGATTAAGAAGATGATGAAAGGCCCTTGATGGATGAAGAGGAAGAAAAATGGACCAATGGATGGGATCAACAAGATGAACAGGATGAAGGTAGGAACACGGAAGCCAACTATGAAATAGATAGGGCCACCTACACTATGACACTTCAACATCTCTATGCAACCATACAAGTAGTATGCCACCATTGAGAGCTAAATGAAGAGCAAAGTCATGCCATATTATAGTAGGAGCACAAAAAATGGTTTTGATGAGTCTTTTACTGAAATCATCTATACTCTCACACAAGGAGTAGGAGTATTAGAAGCATTGAATTCTCATTGTAATCAACCACTAACAAGAATTGATGCAGGTTCGCAATCTGATCGATGGCGGAACTGAGAACTACGAGTGACGACGACGCGCAGATCTCCTAAATGGTCGGAGCTGAAGACGACAATCAAAGAACATGGTGATGGCGGAACTGAGAACTACGAGTGACGACGACGCGCAGATCTCCTAAATGGTCGGAGCTGAAGACGACAATCAAAGAACTACACCACAGCGGTCGGAGCTGAAGGAACTATGGCGTAGTGGTCGGAGCTGAAGACGACAATCAAATCTCTGTGTTGAAGAGGCAGAGGTGTCGCGACGGTCAGTAGCGTCTATCGCGGGGCTGTCTATCGCGATAGATTGGGCTTGCCCGTTGCGCGTCTATCGTGGTTAGAAGATCGAGGTGTCTATCGCGGGGACGGAGGCTTTGTCTATCGCGGCGTGGGTCAGTCGCGAGCTCGGACTTCTATCTATCGCGGGGCGGGACCATCGTCGTCTGCGTCTGTCGCGGGACACGTGGCACTTTCCCATGCGTATCGCGGGACGGGTCTGTCGTGCGCTTCGCTCGGCCGCAGTGTGGGTTATCGTGAGACACGTGGCAGGTTTGGCACTGATCTTGGAGTTCTACGTGGTCAGAGCGCCTTGGAGAGCGGGGGGCTAACCAAATTCTTCACGGGCCTTCAAACCTTCGTTGATCTGAGTCTTTCGCGAGACACGTGGCTGGTTTGGCGCTTATTTTGGAGCTCTTCGTAGTCAGAGTGCCTTGGAGAGCGGGGTGTTAAGTGACTCTAAGTGATTTGATAAGGTTAAAAGAGTGGAAAGTAAGGCTAACCGAATTCTTCACGGGCTTTCGCTTTAGTGCTTTGTTAAAAAAAATTAAAATAAAAAAAAGAGGGAAAAAAAAAAAAGAGAAGAAAGAAAAAAAAAAGAGAAGAGAAAAAAAAGAAGAAAAAGAAAAAGAAAAAGAGAAAAGATTCGAAAAAAAAAGGGGAAGCGCGCTTCCCTTTATTGTGGGATTTTTGGTCTTACAGTCTTTCCCGTTAAAAAAGGAGTGTTAGGCTTCGCTGTGATCGGAAGGGGGACCTAAGTCTTTCTTGTTTGTGGTCAGTGTTCTCTCCATGTTGGAGGGTTTTGCCTTTGGGTATTGAAAAGTAAAAGTGGTGCAAGTTCCTTTTGGCCATGGATGTGGCTTCATCCTCTCTCGTGAAAAGTAATCGGGCCCCTCCCCCTGGGGAGACCGATATCCTGGCCGCTCTGCTGGAGGGGGGGTCGTGTGCCGCCCCTGGAGCATCCGAAAGTGTTGAATCCCCCATTGTATCCCTCAGTAGACCCGCAGTTCTGTCTGCTCAGGAGGAGCTCAAGAAAGTTTGCCTCGTCGGCCAAGTGTTTGGCCCTAGGCCCCCGCTCGAAACTGTGCGACAATGGCTTCGAAAAGAGTGGTTCCCTCGAGGACTAATTGTTAGCAAATGTCAGTTCTTACCAGCGAGCCACATGCTGCTAGTCTTTGAAAATGAAGAGATGGCGTTCCAAGCCCTAAGCGTTGGCACCTGGCAGCTCGGTCGGGCGACCCTGTGCCTATTCAGATGGTCCCCAGACTTTACTCCCGACAAATCGAAATCGCTTCGGTACCCTCTTTGGGTTGAGCTCCCTAACCTTCCTTACTTCTTGTACAACTTCGTGTGGGACATTGTCTCTCCTATCGGCAAGCCGCTGGCTTCACGCGAAGACATTGGTGGTCTCATCTATGAAGGTGCAAGACACTCGTTCAATGCTAGGTGGCACCCCCAAATCTGTGTCGAGGCCGACCTCAGTTCGCCGCTTCCATCAACGATCAAAGTGGACATGGTCGAAGGAGATGTTTGGGAGCAGGACATCAACTACAAAAACCTTCCCAACGCGTGCTTTCGTTGTGGCCAACAAGGTCACAGGATTAAAGATTGCCCTTTCAGGCAAAAAAACAAGCGATTTCAAGAAGCCTCCAAAACTGCTCAAGACAACATTGGCGATTTGACCCACTCGACCAAGGAAGGGGAAGGCAAGGGCCTCCTTAATCCACAAGCTGATGCTGATGGCTTTATTGAAGTTAGAAGAAGAAGGAAAAGAAGCCCTAGGGCCAATGGTGAGAGAAACAACCTGCCACATACCCCCTATAGCAATTTGTATTGCAATCTAGAAAAGGAGATCAATGAGCTTGACTACCCAGGTGGGAAGCTACTTGAGGTAGACACCTACGACAAAGCCCTAGAGATCCCTGACAATAAAGAAACCCCCCAGGAGGGCTACACTACAAGCAAAGAAGATGGTTTCACCACTAGTAACGAAGACAACATGGATAGTGAAAGTTCCATCATTGGATCGACGATCTCGGAAATGGTGCCGAGCACGCGGCCCAAGTCTCCCCTGCAAGGGGCATCCCGCAAAGGAAAACAGCCTATGGAGTTACCCTGGAAAAGCCCCCACAAGAACCAATTTCTAAGTCGGGATCAGATCCCAGCGAAAAAGAAAGATGAAGCCAAGAGAAGAAAGGACAAAGCCCCCTCCCGCAAAGAGGGATCAATACAAAAATGATTGTCATCTCGCTAAATGCTAGAGGGCTAACCGACCCCTCAAGAGCGACCATCAACCATCATTGGTCAATGGCTTCGCGACATTAGCTTAAACCCAGACTTTATATGTATTCAAGAGATTAAAATTGACGGAGAAGACCTCCAGAAACGGCTCAGGCAGGTCTCCTCGGCCCATGTGTGGATCCCAACGAAACACCTGCGGGGGTCTGGAGGAACGGCTATCGGTGTTAAACAACTCTGGTTTGAAAAGCTTGAGAACTCCATTGAAGATGTAAGTCACCGTTGGATTGCTGTTTCTTTTGGTGCTCCTCTTTGTGTTACTATGGTTTCTTTGTACGCCCCTAACGGGGATTTGGAGAGACTGAACACTTGGGCATCCTTAGACTCGCTTCCCCACAACGTGCTTATATGTGGTGATTTCAACATGGTGGAGGACCCTATGGACAGATGGATGGGCAAGGGCAGGGTCATCGACAGTCGGGAGAAAGAAACGTGGGACATGACCAAACTCCACTTGGATTTGGTTGAATTCAAAGACTCGAATGGCTTTTCTTGGTCGAATCTCCAAGCGGGCGAGGACCTGAGGAAAGCTAGACTCGACAGATGCTACATCTCTCAGAGTTTTACCCATCAGTGGGGCCACCCTACCATCACGCAACGCACTGACCTCACTATCTCTGATCACTACCCGATCGTTATCACTTTTCAACCTTCCAACAAGATCCGCAAGGCTCCGTGGTTCCATGCCAACGCTACCACCTTCTCTCTCCCCTCCGTCCATCAAGAAATTGTCGATGTGTGGAAGGTGGCGTTCGCCTCTGGCTTGGCCCCAGCCAAGTGCTGGAGAAGTGCGGTCGACAAGTCTCGTAAGATCATGATCAGAACTAAGAAGATGCTCGAGACTGTGCGGCGGGCTCGTAGGGAAGCTCTTTACCACAGACTCTGGCGGCTCGAGGAGGAAGTGAACAAAGGAAAACACCAAGCCCAGAAAGGTCTCCGAAAAATCAGAGCAGTGTTGAGATACGAGGAAGAAATACAAAGGAAAAACTTGCAAATCTTCTTCAAGGAGTGGTGGGCTGGCAAAGCCGACAAACCCACCAAAGAGATGTGCCGTATCCTTAAAAGGAAACACAACAGAGAATCGATCCCCCTACTGCTAGATCCACATGGCAATGTATGCAATTGGGAAAAAGATAATCTTGGCATCATCGAAGGGCACTTCACGAGACTCCTGGGAACCTCGAACCCCCTCTCCCACCATAGAAGGGACTGTATGGCTGCCATTTCTAGGGTTTCCCCCCGGAGGATACCACCCAACCTCCATTCCCTGCTTCATGCCCCTATCTCTGAATCAGAAATAATTGAGGTCATTGATGCCCTCCCTCTCGGTAAAAGCCCGGGACCCGACGGACTCACTAACGAGTTCTTTAAATCCTTCAAGCTGGTGGTTGCCACCCCTATTCGGATGGTTTGGCAAGAAGCGCTAAATTTTGGTGCTCTTCCTTCTTGTCTAAATAATGGAATTATCAAGTTGATACACAAGAAGGGGGAAAAGAACAGAATCGAGAACTGGCGGCCTATTACGATGCTCCAAACAGGATACAAGATCATCGCCAAAGTCATCGCCAACAGACTCTCGTGCCACCTGAGATCTTGGCTTAGTGAGGACCAAAAAGGTTTCATCAAAGGCAGGTCTATCCTGGAAACCATTATGGATATTTGGGAAGGTATTCAATTTGCGAATGAGTCTAATCAAGATGTGGTTTTCCTCAAGATCGACTTTGACAAAGCCTACGACAGGCTAGAATGGGACTATATTCTGCAGTCGCTCCAAGATCTCGGATGTAGTCAGAAATTCACCAAGATGATCGCGACCCTTCTCGGAAACGCAACGACCCAAATTAACGTTAACGGCAAACTTTCGAAGGCGATCCATCTTAAAAGATCTATTAGACAAGGGTGCCCTCTGGCCCCCCTTCTTTTTGCCATCGCCACTGAGGGGCTGAGCAGACTTGTGGCACATCATGTGGAGGCTGGCAATATCAAAGGCCTCTGGCTGCCTCACGACCACGGTCAAATCATCATGAGACTTTTTGCCGATGATATGAACGCGTTCGTTCACAATGATAATACCAGCCTGGAGACTTTCTGGAGGTGTCTTGCTACCTTTTGTGATGCCTCTGGATCCAAAATCAACCACTCTAAGACCGCCTTTAGGGCTATTGTGGGACATCATCCTGGCCTTCTCATTGATCATGGCTGTCAAATCATTCCGCAGGGCCAAATCTTTCGACTTCTTGGAATCCCCTTGGGGTTTGGCATCTCTATGGAGCAGCGATGGAACTGGGTGCTGGCCAAACTCGAAAACAAGCTTAACTTTTGGAGAGGTATGCAAATCAATCTCGTTGGACGTGCGATGGTTATCGACACGTTCCTCCTCTCTTCTACCATCTATTTCCTTTCTTGTTGGAGACCGAATGAGCAAGGCCTGTCCAAACTGAATAGTATTTGTAGAAACTTTCTTTGGACGGGCGATCATAACAGAAGGGGGGTGCCTAAAATCAAATGGGCCATCTGCACTAGCCCTAGAGATAGCGGGGGACTTGGTATCCTGGACATTGGGTGTATGGCTAACAAACTGGCAGCCAAATGGATGATTAAGGCTTGGTGCAATAGGGAGGCCTCGTGGGCCAAGCTGATCTTCAGAAACAAGAATGAGTTGGCCCTCATGGGGTTCCCGAACTGGAAGAATCTTGACATCATGACCCTGCTATTCTCCCCGATCCCCGTCTTCCCGAAAGGCTCCAATCTCGTGTCCTCCCTTTGGAAGGGCTGGAATAAAGTCAAAAGCTTCACAAGAATTAGTGAGGACTGGAAGTGGGCGGCCGGAATCAGACAAAACGACTCTATCTGGTTTCCGATACATGGCATCCGGAGTGTGGAGTCATGGAACATTCAAAATGCCAAGAAGTTATGGAACAAAGGATTCAAAAAATGGAAACACCGCTGGAAACATGACACCAACAGCTGGATCAACTTTGAGGATATTGACCCTCGCATAAACATCTCCTACGAAGAATGGAACACTTTGCAAAGCAGATGCCTCGCTTGGGATCGTCACAAGACTCGCCTTCTCATGGGACACGACACACCGAACTCGCTTGGTCTCAAATGGCACAATGGAAATAGCCTACTCAAAATCCCGAACATCAAAGAAACGGCTGACCTCCAGATCAGCCTCAACAAGAAGTGGTGCCTGTCTTGGACGCGGCTTCGGTGGGACATGAAATTCATGGGTATCTGGCACCCACTTATAGAGATTAAGAAGTCTGTCCTCTTATGGCAAATTCTTCATCGAGGAATTTGGACCAACCATAAGGCTAGCAAACTTTGTGGGATCCCTCCATGGTGCAAACGTTGCCACCGGGCAATTGAAGATGTCCCACACATCTTCCTTACTTGCCCCAACTCCTACAGAATCTGGCAGACGATTGGAATGAAAATCAGACTTCAAAAACAGCTTAGTTGGAAACAAGTCCTTTTGGGAGAAGCGATCGGCTGCTCTGCGGCACTCTGGAACGCAATCAGAGGGGAAGTCCTGTGGAAAATTTGGCGGGAGAGGTGTGCTCTCAACTTCAGCGATCCCCCCAGGGAGTGGTCGATTGAGAAATCTCTATTCCTCCTTGGCAAAAGGATTGTTAACAGTAAGAAATCCCCCCCCTTCAGGCACCATCAAGTCCTCCTTTTGATCAACAACAAGCTCAAACCCAAGTGGGCCCCGCATGAGGGCGACGAGAGGGTGATTAACCTTCTCTGTAATGCAACCTAGGATTCAATCAAGCTTCCCCTGCTTTGTGGGATTTGGGGGGTCCCGTGGGCACTAGTCCCCTTCTATTGTACCTTTGTTTCTTAATTTAATTCAAGTCCGGGAGAGTAGGCTATTGCCGAACTTCCTTTATAAAAAAAAAAAAACAAGAATTGATGCATGTGCAGTGTAACTTCAATGAAGTCAATGCCAACCCATTCAACTACAATGCCCCCTACCTCTCTTGATGCTCAATGCTCATGGGAAACAGACCTCCACACATCACACCTATTGATACCTCTTCACTCAATGATCCACCCATCCACCATTCACCTCTATCACCCAAATGCCTAAGGAATTCCAATCAGTTTTTGAGACTCCACCACAAACGCCACCTCTCTTCCACATACCTAGTCCATCCCCACCCTGTTCAAATCCTCCCATGTCCACTAATATTGAAGAACACTTTATAGTAACCTAATCAATAGCCACCATTATAACAACTACCTTTACCACCACCTCTGAGCTAACTCCAACTTATCTGTTTTGATCTATCTTTTTGAGAGTGATCTTCCAAGGTACATAGGGTGTCTAATACATCCATTGGCAAGCTAAAAGGGCCCACCATATACTTCTGGAGTTCATTTGGCTGGTGTAGATCAAGGATTTTGCAACACCTCTTCATCTTCAAGCACATACCTATCCATCTCTTCACAGTGGTATCAGAGCAAGGTTGGACAACATGGCAGATGGATTTCCTTCATCAATTGACAAATTGGACAGAGGTAACTACTCAGCTTGGTCATTAAGAATGGAAGCCTATCTCCAAGGTAGAACTTTATATGGTTATGTGGCTGGAGATGAAGTTATGCCAAGTTTTAGGAACAAAAGTCAACCAACACAAGAAGAGCAAGAAAGATTGAGCACATGGTGCCCCAAGGATGCACTTGCAAGGTCTTATCTCCTCAACTCTATCTCAGATTTTTTGTTGCCTCACATTAGAAGTTGTAAGACATCTCAGGAAGTGTGGGATGCACTTGAAGCTTTCTTTTCGTCAAGTACCAAAGCTAGGAAGCATCAACTATGGCTGGATTTCACAACTCTCAAGAAGGCTCCCAAACAAAATGTGACTGATTTTGTCACAAAGCTCAAGGACATACCGGATCAGTTGGGAAGCATTGGAGAGGTAATAGATGAAGAGCAAATTGTAAGGCAGGTGATCAATGGCTTGAAGGCAGATGACAAGTGGGAAGCATTCACCACAGCTATGGATTTGTACATGGACATGCATGTACCTGATTTCAATACACTCATTGGACAACTACTTACTCAAGAGGCAAAGCTTATCAAAAATGGAGAAAGCTCTAAAGGTAATCAATCTTCAGCTTTATACACTCATAAAAGCAAGTCCAAAGATAACAAAGGAAAGGCAAAGAAAGTGGATGATGAAGCAGGTACATATCAAGCTAACTATGCAGGTAGAGGAAGACATGGCAGAGGTAGAGGAAGACATGGCATAGGTAGAGGAAGAGGAGGTAGACAAGGCAGGGGAAGATCCCAAGACTCCAACTCATGTTCTATTTGTGGATTAACTAATCATACAACTGAAAATTGCTTTAGGAATTCCAGGAATCAAAGAGGCAGAGGATACAATAGAGGAAGTTATGGCTACTCAAGAGGAAGGTTCAACAACTACCATGGCAACTACAACAACTACAATCATTCAAACTATCAAGGAGGCTACAAAGGAAGGAGAGACTACAATAACTACACAGAAGACTCAAACACAGAGGATTCATTATTGATCATGAACATGGCTATGCCACAAGGTAAATCTGATGAGCATGTTTTCTACATAGATTCACGTTGTTCAAATCATGTGGCAGGAAATGTGGCACTCCTATCAGATTTAGAAGATCCAAGGAATAAGCATGAGGTACAAACAGGAGATGATACAAAACATCCTGTGGAGAAAATAGGCAATGTCAAAGCACCTGATGGAAACATCAACCTACTCAGTAAGGTACTCTATGTCCCTACCATTACAAAGAATTTGATAAGTGTTGGGCAGATAGTAGAGAAAGGGTTGCAAGTCAGGTTCACAAAAGCAGGAGCATTTGTTGAAGATCCAAGTCAAGGATTCAGAAAAATTGCAAAAGGTGAAAAGACAGGTAGATTGTTCACATTTGAATTACAGGACACTAGAAACATTGCTCTCTTTAATTATGGTAGTGAGACACTCACAGAATTGGAAGTATGGCACAAAAGGTTAGCACATATTGGTGAAAGGTCATTAAAGCAAATCTGCAGGGACCAAAGTGTACTTGGACTTCCTAATTTTTCAAAACAACATATGATTTATAAGTGTAGTGCATGTCAATTTGGAAAGTCTCAGAGGTTACCATTCATGAAGAAAGGTTATATGCATGGAGATCTCTTGGAGTTGGTTCATACAGATGTATGGGGACCTAGCAAGGAAGCTTCAATATCTGGATCAAGGTATTATGTTTCCTTTATTGATGATTGCAGCAGATGGACTATCCTATTCTTTATGAAACACAAAGATAAAGCTTTTTCATGTTTCAAAAGATATTTGGCTCTTGTGGAGAATCAAATAGGTAAATCACTAAAAAGGCTAAGGTCAGATGGAGGGGGAGAATACTTCTCCCATGATTTTGATTCTTTTCTTCAAGAAAGAGGAATCAAAAGAGAGGTAACTACAAGGTACACTCCTGAGCAAAATGGAGTGGCAGAAAGGAGGAATAGGACAATTGTTGAAGCTGCAAGGTCTATGTTAAATGAAAAGCATTTAAATTATTTATGGGCTGAAGCTGTATCTACAGCCACTTACTTCATTAACAGGTTGCCTTCAAAATCCCTTGATGGGATGACTCCATATGAGGCTTGGAATGGAAGAAGACCAAGCTTAGATCATTGTAAAATTTTTGGATGTATTGCTTTTGCTCATGTTCCTTCACAGGTTAGAGGCAAGATGGATCCAAAGGCAGAAAGGTGTGTATATATTGGATATGACAACAATCAAAAGGGCTATAGGTTATACAACCCTACCAACAAAGGATTCTTGGTAAGCAGAGATGTAGTTTTTGATGAGAACAATTCATGGTATGAAGATTCATGCAGGAAGGTCAAGTTACCATATAATCTTGAAGAAGATTTTCCAAAGCTTGGTAGAGAACAATCAAAGATTGAAGAACAAGACACCTCAGAGGATGATGAAGAATCTCACATGGAAAAGATCAAAGCATGGAAGTCTAAAGGTAAAGCAAAATTGCAGGAACTTGGACATGAGGCAGAATCATCACATCATGGCCTAAGAAGATCTATGAGGGAAAAGGAAAAACCAGAAAGGTATGGGTTTGACACCTCATTAGTAACTAAACATTCTATCTACATAGCACAGGACATAAACCAAGAGGAGCCATCATCATTCGAAGAGGCCAAAGCAAAAAGAGAATGGAAGCATGCAATGAAGGAAGAGATTGAAGCACTTGAGGAAAACAACACTTGGGATTTGGTGCCCAAGACTTCATCCATGAAGGTAATAGGCTCAAGATGGGTCTATAAACTCAAGAAGAATTCTGATGGTTCAATTAATAGGTATAAGGCAAGGCTTGTGGCAAGAGGCTTTGCACAAACTCAAGGAATTGATTATGAGGAGACTTTCTCTCGTGTGGCAAAGATGCCTACTATTAGGGTTTTGCTTAGTATTGCCTCTTCCAAGAATTGGAAGATACTTCAACTAGATGTAAAGAATGCATTCTTGAATGGTTGGATAACAGAAGAGGTATATATGGCACAACCACCTGGTTTTGAGAATCAAGTTTATCCTGATTATGTGTGTAAACTTAACAAAGCATTGTATGGTCTCAAGCAAGCTCCAAGAGCTTGGAATTTCAGGCTTGTTTCATTCTTGCAGGACAAAGGCTTTCAACCAAGCAAGGCAGATCCTTCACTCTTTATTAAAAAGAGTAATTCTGAGATCATCTACCTATGTGTATATGTAGATGATATTATATTGACAGGAAATGATGCAGATGGTATGAAGAAGATCAAAGATCAGATGAGAGAAGAGTTCAAGATAAGTGATTTGGGTTCACTTACCTACTTCCTAGGTTTGGAAGTTGTCTACAAAGATCATGGTTTGTTTCTCACTCAAAGAAAGTACATTAAGGACATGTTGGCAAAATTCAAGATGCAAGATTGTAAGATTGCAGGTACTCCAATGGAGGTCAATCACAAATTGAGCTCACATGAAGGTGAACTCATAGAGGACATCACATCATATCAAAGTCTAGTGGGTAGTCTGAATAGGTTCTTATGCCCAAGGAAAAGTGATTATCCGAGACTTTATTTTGCTCAAATCCCTTGGAATCGGTCTACTTGGATTACCTAGAAGTTACAAAGGTATCTGTAATTGATGATTGTATGCTCTCACCTTTCTGAGCTCTCTTTCACTCATGCACACCCTACTCTTCTCACTCTTCCACCTTTGCTCCCACACACACACCTGAGCCTCTTTCTCTCTTTCTCACTCTCTTCCCTACATATGCATATATTCTTATGCACTCTCATACATCACCACACTCTTACACACCGTGCACGCACACACTCATTCTCACTTTCTCACATACTCTTTACACGCATACACTTATACACACATTCTCTCATCAACTGGATCTTGACCCAAATTGGCAGCAAAACGTATAAGCACTGTGATTATATCCTTCGCACAAAATGAATATGGATCCACACAGTATAATATCATACAATACATTTGTGCATTGAACAGTAAACCTCTCAACACAAACAGCGGACCCTCACATGTGTAATAACTTCACATCCGACCAACATAATGATGTGTAGTCCCAAACTAGTCATAATATACATATTAAACTTCAAAGAAGCACTGATATCATGTACAATGGTAAAATATAGAGCATACAGGGAAATATTATGTCTCAGTGTGGGACAGTTTTGAAGCACTCTGCAGACCATCTGAAGACAACAGAAGCATGGGCGATAAAAACACAGACACACACAAAGGAAAACACACAAAAACAAAAAGAAGCGATCAAAACAAACAAAAAATACCAAAAGAAAAAACGCTGGCGCCAAATAATAGCTTAAGTCTGGATTCCATAAAAAAAGGGATGTCTGCAGAGCAAAACTTACGATGCACCAGGATCAAAATCCATGCCAAGTTCCAATCCCTTGTTTCTCTCCCGGTTGCTCCTGCGCCCAAATTGGGAAGATGCTGTTATACCACATTCTTCAGCAGTGCAGAGACCTTACATCTTTAATCCATCACACATTGACGCCTTCATCATAACCCCTGTCAAGTGGATGATTATTGAGGTAGCAAACTTTTGTTATTGCCTCCCCTAGGGCCGATTATCCAACGATGAAGATGCGCGACAGGGAATACTGCTTCAAACTCTTTGTTGTCATTCCCGTCCTTCCACATAACAAGGCAGTCTGCTATTGCCGCACACTCCCCCAGGATGACCTTGCTAAGAATGAGCAAGTAGCTTGCCACCTCCTAGAGCATGTACAGTTTCCCCCTGCCCTGTATGTGAGAGCTTTTCCCCTGACTCCTCGTACCTTTGACAGAGTAGACACACCCCAAAAAACAGCTAATCCACCCCTTCCTTTCGTCGACAAACCACCCCCCCTCCTCGATGTGCGCCCCCAAGCCAGACACAGCCGCCTTCACTTCTTCTCCATGTATAGCTTAGCTGCCATCGGACCCAAAAAAAAACCCCCCCCCTTATCTGTTCGTGATAACAATCAGAGAGAGGGAGAGAGAGCCCCCCTTTTGCTGCCGCCCAGAGATAAAAAGCATCCCCCCCTCTCCTTTCTTCCGGATAACGGACTACCCCCACTGGGCAGTCACAATGATGGACACAATAATCACTTACACTTCCTAATCGAGCGTCTCATATAGATCAACCCAGCCATTCATGGTAGTGAAAACGTAAGCTACCAACATTTTTAAGCAATATCCAGCACACAACCCCCGGCACCACCAACAAACAGCCATCCTAACAAAGCCCCATAGAGTCAAAATATTTGATGGAACACCTAGAAAGGAGTATGAATATCCTTAACGCCTCAAGGGTGCTTCCTCCACAATCACTGCACCTTCATCCGTAGCATCTGCATTATGCTATTTTTCCTGAACTTCATCCACATGTACATCATGCCACTCCTCTTTTACTTTGTCTTTGGTAACTTCAGCTTCATGAGGGAGTTGTGACTGCTCATAATTTTTTTTTCTAAAAAGTGTATAGCCAACAAAAAGTGCACTAGCAACGAGTGAAGACATCAAGATTGTCCGGTACCGGTACCAAATGGGTTTCCTAGGCTCAGTAGGTATGGTCGAAGTAGAAACACTCTTTGCACCTTCATCATTTCGAGAAGATGTAGGACCGACAGGCGAGACACCTCCATGCTCAATCCCTTTTCTCCACATCCCTGCAATCAATATCTCCACATGTTTCTCATCAATCACCAAATCTACTCTGCAAGTACCTGAAATCAAACGTATTTTCCTGCCAAATAGAACCACATTAGTGCATCAAAACCAACCATTTTGTGGGCTAACATAGTCTCAACTATGCCACATTGACAAGAGTAGATATATGTTACAGTGTGAGTGTGCTAAGCCAATTTATGCACACACCAAGGAAACCACATATGGATGCTGCCAAAAGGATTCTCAAGTATCTCAAAGAAACCATAAATGAAGGACTTTATTATCCTTATGTATCTGATTTAGGTTTGAAGCTATTTTCTGATGCAGATTGGGCTGGCTCCAAGGAAGATAGAAGGAGCACTTCAGGTTATCTTACCTTTGCAGGTTCAAAGCTTATTTCATGGTCATCCAAGAAGCAACCCACAGTTGCTCTCTCTTCTACTGAAGCTGAATATAGAGTTCTTGCCATAGCTACACAAGAAGCTATGTGGATGAAGACATTATTCAAAGATCTTGGATTGGAGTTTGGAACTCCAACTATTTTTGGTGACAATATGAGTTCTATTCATTTGGTTGCTAATCCTATTTTTCATGCAAGGACTAAACATATTGAAGTTCATTATCACTATGTACGAGAAAAGGTTCTAAGCAAAGAGATTCAAATATCATATGTGTCCACTCATCAACAATGTGCAGATATTCTAACCAAAGCATTGGATGGTACAAAGCTTTGCAAATTCAAGGCTATGATTGGTTTGCAGGTAATCTTGGAAGATTGAAGACCTCAAGCATACTTGGCTTGAGGGGGAGCTATTGGAGCAAGTCTATGACAAGCCTAAGTATTGGCTTGAGTCCCACAAAGTCATAAAAGAAGCTTCAAAATGAAGACTATGTAAAGTTCACTTGTGAACTACCTCTTGTAATTTTTTGGAGAGTTTACTTAATGTAAAAGTACGAGAATCTTAAGTGGTTGAGTCCACGTGATCAAAAAGGGAAAGAGGAGCCACGAATTCGTGATTTGTGGTAGGTAGAGAATCAAATCAATCATTGATTGATTGGAGAGTGATTGAGGGAAGTTAGCCTCTCAAACTCAACTATAAATAGATGGCAGTTTTAATCGTGGTTAGAGAGACCTATGTGAAGACCTCCAAGAGCTGAGCTTTATGCCATATCAAGGTGTGATTACAAGGCACACATATGTATCAGTAAGTCATTGTATTGTACAAGCAATATACTTTCATTTTCATGATTACTTGAGTTCATCTTTCCGTGTTCTTGTGAAGTGTACTACTCACTGCCATTACTCTTAGTTTTCTCAGTCATATTGCAGAGATGTTTTCCCTGAGCTTGGTGCATAATTTTCAGTGATTTAACTTAGTAAAGTTAGCTCTATAAGTCTACTATATGATCACAAATTTTCATGTCATTTGGATGTTGCAATCTTCAGTTATGTTCAGTTGAAGTCAACAGTGTCTGTGCATTTTCACTTCTCTGTCAGGTACCCGACTTTTTCACTCATCGTGTCAGAGGTGTTTCTCAGTGGTTACTTATCCAAATTCAGTGATTTAAAGCTTGTTAGATTCAACTTATTGTCTAGTATAACCGTACACATTTTCATAATCATTGGATTTCTAAATTTTGAGTTATATTGATTTTTCTGCTCATTGGTCTCAAATTGTAGCAGCCCGTGAAAATCGGGATGATGTCATCAGTTGTTAAAACTCATTCTCAGTGTGTGGTTCATTATTTTTGATGAGATTACTCTTGAAAGTTAGCTCTTTTAGTTACCTAGACTTCCCCAAGAGGAATTAAGCTAATTGCTGCTGTGCTCAGAGAATTATGTAAAACAGTGGACATGTGTATGAACCAAGAATAGCAAGTTTTCACCTCTGAGCTAACTCCAACTTATCTGTTTTGATCTATCTTTTTGAGAGTGATCTTCCAAGGTACATAGGGTGTCTAATACATCCATTGGCAAGCTAAAAGGGCCCACCATATACTTCTGGAGTTCATTTGGCTGGTGTAGATCAAGGATTTTGCAACACCTCTTCATCTTCAAGCACATACCTATCCCTCTCTTCACATTTTACACCACCACTCATGATATAAGGAAAATGCCAATTTTGGCAATCACCATGACACACACAAACACATATGATGCAATGGACATCTCACCACCGATAGCACCACCACCAACATTACCATTTCACGTACAATCTCCCATTCTGCTTCCACCTACTTCACCTCCACTCACAAGGGTGTTCACATTTGCATCTACTCTACCCATCCCCACTCCCACCCCCTCTGTTTACACCTTGAACAACAAGAATTTATGCAATTTAATCCATTCTATTCCTCGTCCACCATCATTAACATTCTTCAACAAATGTTTGCTTCGATGCACAAAGTACAAGATGACTTTGCCACATTGGTCCGATGCCATTCTTGCTTCCAAGAACACTCCTTTAACTTGAAAGCACAATTGGATTCCTTAAGTAATGAGAATGTTTTAGTAAATGCATGCTACACAAAGATTAAAGAGACATATCACATGTTGGAATTCCAACTCGAGAATCTAAAAAAGCAACCAATAGCATAATTGGAAGAGCTCCTTAGACATAGATGGAATGCAATGACAAATTAATGTGCAATATGGGATTACTATGCCACCATATTACTATAACAAGAGAGGAGAATGAGAGACTTCAAGACAAAAAGAAGAACAAATTTGAAGCAACTCTGGACACGCCTAGCATGCTGGTTAGCCCCAATCGATTCCAGTGTGCCATTGGAAATAATTGAAATTATACTTCAAGATTATACAACATTATTAGAGGCACATGATCACATCCCAACAAAGTGCAAGACATTGAGGACCACTCAAGCAGACTTACCTACAACAATATAGGAAGAGAAAACCACTACAAAACCTGTAATACCTATTGGAGGCTTGGATGAAATAAAAAATTTGGGAAGACAAATTGCTTCATTATAGGTACATATTGCATCACACACGACCACTGAGTGACCTACATCACCACCTGGAGTTCTTAAGCTAGATGAACTCATCGAGATTCCCATTAACCAATAATTTTAAAAAGAGTATGAACCTCAAAATACAGTTGGCGGCAGAGTCATCAATGATGGTTAGGATACTTTTAAATTACCATGACCGATTTGGATGAAGCCTATCAAAGAGCTCGGATGCACCCACTCAAAAAAGATGGAAGCATAACTCTAGGAAATGGTAGTGTTTGAGGAGACTATCCTCAATTTGGCCTACTTCCTAGAAATTATGCCTTTGAAGTACATATCTACAAATGAAATCCAATACATTTCCTACTTCAAGATTCTTAATGAATACAACGAAAAAATTAAATGAGTGAGAGGAAAGAGGATCTACCTCCAAAAGCACAAAAAGGCACCATTTTCCAACCCGATTGGTAGGCACACCATCTTCAAGAATACCTAAAATGATGGAGACCCTATCCAGAGATGGTGTTCATGGCCGGATTTCACTCAAAAGGTAAAGAACGATGTGAATTTTAAAGATTGGTTGAACTATCCCTACCTTGCACCACCCTAAGGCTCACCATAATCGCATACATGATGTCCACTATCTCACATTGGCTTCCACGATTACATCCCATGAGGGATGTGGTGGCTAGAATGCAATTCAAGATCTTTGATTTAATGCAAAAAAAAAATTAGGTGTTTGAGAAAATGAAGGCCCCATATGTATTGACGTAAAGCTTTGAGCATGGAAACCTTGATCTAACCTATAATATTAGCCCATTGCCCCTTGATCTAGTCTATGATATTAGCACAATGCCACGAATAAAGATGTCCTACACCTTACACTATAAAATAAAGTATCTCTCAATGCGCTAAAACCATCAAGGAAATGTTCACAACACGATTTTAGGAATACCATTCCAAAGTTTTAATATCACAACCCACCTATTTATTATAGTTATTTTCTTACAAATAGATGGAATTTTCGGCTCATTACAGGTACGCACAACAGAATATTCCCCCTATTGTTGATTGGAAGAAACTAGAAGTGGACAACAGAATATTCCCCCTATTGTTGATTGGAAGAAACTAGAAGTGGATTTAGGGAAAGGAATTTTGTTCAAGGAACAAACTCTAGCACTAGATCTTCTGCAAAACTATATAGACTGCTCCCTACAACAGGGTTTGTCAAGGACGACAAATGTGAGGGATAAGGAGTTTTGGAAGTGCTAGAGGAGGAGGAAGCAGGTACCAAAGATGTGGAAGTGCGTAAAGATGTGTACGCAAGGGTATGGGAGGTCAGACCTTCATTTTTTCCAAAGATATTGTACTTTGAAAATTACAAATAACATTCAACATTGAACAAATATTTTCATCACTAAATTTGTAACATAAATATCAGATTTTGTAAATTACTAGTCCATTTTGTGCAAACGGAAGAGTCCTATTTGATAACATAAATATCAAATTCTGTAAATTTCTACTCCATTTTGTGGAAACGGAGGAGTCCTCAAGGAGGAGGAGCTTAGGACACCACTGCAATACACTTCTCTGAATCCGTCAACTTCTCTAAGTCATTGAAGTTTGTATATGGTATGAGTGCCTTTTTTATTGGTTGGAGATTGAATTAGCACTCTTGTATAGATACCATGGTACTATTTTTCACACATTTTAATCTAAATTATTCAAAGAACCATCGTGTTTCAATGTTGTATTACTAACGTTTTGTTATAAAAGAGTTTCTCACTGATGAACGGAACCTTCAGTAACAGTACATTTCAATGATCCACTGAAATTAATGATTTCTTTTCACGATAAGTTGGAAGCATTTGAACGCACTAAACAACACAATCTGAAAACTTTTCCATGAAAATATGGAACAAGCCATTCTTTCTAGGAGAATAAGTTTGTATGCATAGCTTCATAGTAATGGTGAGAGTCGTCTTTAGAAACGATTATGGAAAGCTCTCCGATTTTTTTTATGACCATTAGATGGTTTTCCAACAAATCCCTTTCAATATTACTTTTAAGAATTCGTTTTTTGACGTTTCTTATCATTTTTTGGCATGCATAGCTGTTGTTTTTATCATCATTAATAATAATGCCATAAAATATGTATGAAAACCTTACTTTGGCTTCCAAGATTTGACTTAGAAACACGTATGTGAAAAAGAGCGTAGAAGAAGGGTTCTCAAAAATTTCAAAGGGTGTGGCTTTTGGTTTTTCAATAAAGGAAGTTTGGCAATAGCCTACTCTCCGAGACATTACTAATTAAAAGAAATAAAAATTGTACAAGTGAAAGGGTCTAGCACCCATGGACTCCCTAGATGCCACAAAAAAGGGGCTGCTCAAAATATGCTAGAAAACATTACAATGAATTTGGGGGCCCACTTGCTTTTAAGCTTATTGTTTTGGAGGAAAAACACTCTATGATGTGTAAAAAGTGGGGGCTTTGTACAATTGGAAATTCTTTTGCTTAAAAGGAAAAGTGTCTTTTTGATCGACGGTTCTTTAGGAGACTACCAAAGTTGGTAGCACACCTCTCCTTCTAGATCTTCCAATGGGCCTCAACTCTTATAACATTCCACAATTGAGGAACTTTTGATCGCTTCACCCAATAATGCTTGCTTCCAGTTGATTTGCCTATGTAGCACCATGATTTTCCAAAGGACCTGCTGGATGAGCATTGACTTGGGGCATGAAAAGAAAATGTGTTCCAAATCCTCATTGTCGTGAATGCATCATTTACACCAAAGAGCTCTCCAAATTTTGTTAGCCTTAACATTGGTCCAAATTCCCTACTGGAGGATTTTCCACATAAGAAGTGATTTTTTTATATTGATGAGGGGATGCCAAAGGGTTGGATCTTGAAATCCACCTAAACATCAACCAATCTAGACACCATCTCCTATTAAGCATGACACGAAAGTACACAACCTTCTTGAATTTGAGAATTTTATCAAAATTGTTTCCATTTTGCCATCTAAGACCTTCAAAGTGAGGGTAGTCATTGCCAAAAAGGAGGTGAATCCTTGCGCACTCCCAAGCATTGAATTTGATTCACAACAAGCACCATTATTCATGATGCACTCTCCTAACCAGGGAAATTTCCTCAAATCAAGAATGTGGCTGTTGTGTTTGGTTTCCAAACAATCATTTAGGATGATTTATGTGAAAAATAGAATAACGGAACTCTGTTACATTTTCAAAACTTTTGTAGACTTTCTACGTGTATATGTATGACTTTAAGCTTTCTGATACTTATTCTTGCACGAAGATTGGTTGTTATACTCATTTTTTGTAGGTAAATAAGTTTGAGATGCCAATTTTGAATGGGTTCTAGTGTCGAAACTCGTTTTAGACAAAATTGATGCCTAACTAAGGGTGAGTTCTCCCATTGTTTGGAAAGTATCATTCTTGGTGAGCATCTTTCTACAACATGGGCCAGCGTAAATTTAACTCTAGAACACGTTGGTGAGCATTTTTGTGCAACATATTGGACCAACATGGGTGGCATCAATTCCAATCCAAAAAGACCACTAATGTACTAAAAGTACCCCAGAAGATGCAAACTGATGAAGATAACCTTACGAGGGTGGTAAAAACTATTGTCTCTGCCCAATCGGATGGGATGCATTCCAAGATTGGTGTTAAAAATTACCTATTTCTATGGTTTGATGGCTCTAAGGATGGCCCTTTAGTTCTTTCATGGTTTTCATAGTTTGGCGATTTCTATACTGATGAAACATATGCTAAAAGTGAAAGCGTCAAACTTTCCACTAACTATTTAGTAGGAAAAGCTCAACTCTGGTGGAATGTCCTCCGCCATAGTACAGATCATCCAACAATATGGAAGGCTTCCCAAGATAAAGTGAAGGATTCTTTTCTTCCTCCTTGTTGCAGAGTAAAAGAAGCACAGAAGAGGGAGCCCCAAAATTTTTAAATTGTGGCATAAATTTTCTTCTTCAACTTCCTATGAAAACCCCATGAAGCCATGTAAATGCACTAGAGGAGTCCACTAGATGCATAAACCCCAATTATTGTAACATAGTCCCTGTAACATAGTAGGAAATTAGAGTTTTTCAATAAAAGTGCCGGTCTCTTGTGTGAAAGGACCAATTTTAGGGCACATGTATACAAGTCACTTGGTGACTCTTGTAAAGAACTTTTTGCCATTGTGAGAATTGAAAGATATTTTCGAATTTGCCTCTTCCTTGTTGATTATCATCTTCTCTAAGAGCTTTCAAGTGTGTGTAATGCTTGAAATGTGTGTAGGACTGTTGTCTATCCTTCCCCATTGCTTTTGAACTACTGTAGTGCATGTGTGAGCTTTAAAGAGTTGTGGAGCAGGTGTTGGTGTTTCAGCCAATTCACTAATTTGCACATAATTTGAAGTGCTTTTGTCATATTTGACTAAGAATACCATCACTAGATGCATCTCATCGAGAGCTTCGAAATGGATCTGCTATTGAGCATATTCAAAGTTCAAAGCTGAGAGAAAAGTTCAAATTCATGCATACTACTGTAAATGGTATTGCAACATGCCTTTTCAAAGAATTAGTGAGTTGTAGAGGTAGTTAAGACAAGTCACATGCATTGTAGTCATGATACTTCACTTACCATCATGTATGCACATGCCTTCATATACTTGGTACATTTAATCTCTCATATTGATAATTAAATGTGTATTAATCCACCACTATATGCACTTGTGGGGCGATTGAGGTACAGTCTCATCGACACAAGTGACTTCACGACTTACGTACACACATTTTTGGTGTGGTTGTTAGGGAATTAGCCCAACCAAGGTGCCTTTGTGATTGTTATGGCTATGGAGTGAATGAGTCATACTTGTAGAGGTAAATATAGTTAGTGGCAAATCTTCAAGCATTTCAACACTTGTTACTTCACACTTTAGGAGTGTGTGTAATGAGTTTTTAGGTTTAGTCTTAGGAGTGAGGAAGTGAGGAAGGGGTTAGGGTTTAAGGAAAAGATAGGAGTAAGGATAGGAGAAGTAGGACACCTCAAGAAAAGCCAACAAAAAAAATTCAGTCTTTAGTCACTTGTTTGGATAGCCAAGGCCTTAAAACCCAAAAAATATTCCGTCTTTAGTCACTTGTTTTGAGTAAGCATTATGGAGAGCAACAATGATTGGTATTGCTGAAGCAAAATCATGGAGAGAAAATACACTATTGATCATGTGAGCACAAAGCTTAGCCAAGATATTCTTGAAGGTGAGATCATCAACCCTATAACCTCAAAAAATCAAAAGAGAACTCACAAACATGATTGAACACATACACGGTATTGGAGGGTAAGAAAAAAGGTTGTGAGTGAGTTTTTGAGTGGTACAGTGGGGTAAAATTGAAGAGGAGAGAGAAGCAAGCACTTTGCACAAAGAAGTTTTGAATTTGGTCACTTTTGGTTGTAGTATCATGATCGGTTGAGTTTTGTTATCGCAATACCGAAATTCCCTAGTATCCCAATACTTGCCTGGTATGGTATCCTTCATACCCCCTTGAGGTATCGCGATACCGTCAAGGTATCGTGTATCACAAAGTGTCGGTGTAACGATCATGATTCTTAGGTGGTATCGTATCGCGGTCCACCTGGTATCATATTGTGCTTCTCTTGGTATCGTATCGGATCCAGATCACAATATCATATTGTTGACTGGACTGGTATCATATTGTTCGCATAGTGGTATCGTATCATTTAACTAATAGTATTGTGTCGTGCCTAGAATTCCTTGGTATCGTATCGTAACTTGCAATAGTATTGTGTCCGGAGGTTGGTATCATATCGTGACCCGATAGAGGTATCTGTCATGAGTAGATCCAGCATTGTATTGCCTTTTTAAGTGGTATCGTATGGTGCTAGTCATTGGTATCATATCGAGGTGTACTATTGGTATCATATCACCACAATAGTGGTATCCTATCATCAGAAAGGTATTGCCTTGAGTGGTATCGTATCCTGCTATCCAATATCATATCATCCATCATTGGTATTGCCTAGAGCAATCTAGGCAGACTAAAATGAAAACTCAGAGTGATCTAAGATATATTTAAGGGAAAGAAGAGAGAAGATATAGAATTAAGAGGTGAATGAACTTGAGGTGAGGAAGGGTGCTAAGTAGTCAGAGAAGTGTCATTTCATCGATATGAAGTGTAGCCCAAGCAATCCATCACTCAATTACATCCAGTGATTTAAAGGAGGAACTACCCATGGCCTTAGAGGACATGCACGGTTCAGTTCCAAGAGAGGGCTTTATGTCCACCATAGAGGGAGAATACCGGACCTCCTTATAGTATGTATTCACTAATCAATAGGGAGTCCCTATTTACCTTGATGGCATAAATAGGTCAGTAGCAAGAATGGTAAACTCTACGGATTCCACAAAAGTTCCAAGATGTGCAATCAAGTATGAAGGAGTAGTTTACATGGACTAGTTGGGTCAAATCTATGTAGTGATTGAAAATCCTCACTAGATCAACAAAAGAGGGGAACTAGAAGGACTAGAAACTTCAAGAAGACCTAATGATGGAGACATTGTGACCACCCCAAAGGGCAAGTCTCTGGTGACTCAACTCTTGAGAGGAGACCTAATACCTCAAGATGACTATCTGTTGGATGTATATTGGATCCATGGGTCTGACCTACTTTACAAACAGATTCACCCACATGAGGAGAAGAAGTAAGCCCAGTAACCATCTATGAGCTGAAGGATCCAGAGGACGAGTCTAGAGTCACATACCTAGACCGAAATCAAAGGAGGTATTGGTGAGTAGATGAAGTTGAAAGGTCTCAATTGAAATACATGGGGTTTCCTATATTCCCTCCTCGAGAGCAGGAAACTACGCACAAGCCCTATAGTTGTATTAATCTTCATTCTACTTCTCCAAGATGGGGGACAAACAACAATCACTACTCAAGGAGGCAGTAGCTCTGCTTCACCAACAAGAACTTAGGCTGAAACTATTCATGCACTCCATAATCTTGTCAACTCTATCTTTGAATTAAAACAAGCTCCAGTGTTATCCCATCAACTATTTTTGTAAATCCAAAGGAATACAAAAGGTGGAGGATAAACCCCATAGACCAGAGGTTGATGTTGTCTCAAGTTATTGTGATTTGGATGTACTTATTGTTGATAGAAACACTTTGGATTGTTGGCAACCTCAGCTAAGTGAGAAAGTAGTCATTGTTTTGCGCATGGGCCTCCAATAAAGCAAGAAACCCTTATATCTTAGATTCATCAAAATTGGGAAAGGCCGGGTCTTTCTGTGAGATAACTTCAGTATCTACCCAATAATTATTTTCTTTTTTCTTTGAAGATACAAATAGTGTTTTTCATGTTATTTATGAGGGTCAATGGTTGATTACGAGTATGCCTCTAACCTTCTTCAAAAAGTATATAGGGTTTAAGTCTAGTGGACTCAGACCTACAAAGATACCAATATGGGTTGAGTTCCTAGATCTTCTAGTAGAATAATACCCTTGGGTTGAAAGTCTAGGAAAAACGATTAAAAGGTGTTAGGGAAAAATCTAGAGGAAATGCAATTCACCCAAAATGGGATCCTCAAATTATGATAGAATTAGACATCTCTAAAACCATCAAGACTTCTACTGTGATTAAGGATTCTATGGAGAAGACTTCTACTGTAATTAAGGATTCTATGGAGGAAAGGTACATGAACAAAAGTGATGTATAGGACTTTGGCTAATTCTTTTTTTAATTGTTATAAGCAAAGTGATGTTATTAAATATTTACCTCTTCATATTGTCTCTTAGAGTCACACATATTGTCAAATTGGTCAATGACACAACTCACTTGTTCAGGAGGTTGTTGATCATCTCTTTTCTAACAATGGTAAAAAGAGGATAGTAAAAAAATTCTACAAATAGGAATCCTAAATTGTCTAACTCTTTTGTTGTTCTTTAAGAGGATGTTTTAAAACCCGTTGATGATAGTAGGAACGTTCAAGGAAGCTCCTCAAAAGATATAAGGGGAAAAATATCATCCTAATGGTGAAAATAAGAAAGTTGGTAAGACTCACTCGTATCGATCGATAACAACCATGGAAATAATGATTGGGCCATTTTTGGTAAGATAAATAAAGTAATCTCAATTCCGAGAGAAAACATATCTTCTCATGATGCTTATGACTGACAATGTCAATGCCTTCTCTCAAGAATGTAATGGCATGGATAAAGAGAATCTTGATGTGTTGAATAGGATGATGTTGGAAAAGAGGATTTTCCCATGACCCAATATGAAGAATATTTACCACCTCTGCTTCCTATTAGGAGACTTAAATGAAAGGAAGTTTCGAGGACCTTAGGGTTAGTGTTCAAGCCTAATACGGCTAGTATAAAATTTGATCTTTGGTTGCTTACTACCTTTTCTCCTTTACTTTACGATTTCTTTTATAAATGTGAAAGGCATCACTCATCCTATCAGGGATAAGGCTATTGGTAAATGGCTCATAGATTTGTCTTCTTTTCTTTATTTTTTACATTCACAAGAAGTGATGCTTGGGGGTTATAAGCTCTTGGCCAAACTTAATTAAGATTGATTCCTCTAATTATACTAGATATATCATTAAGAACCGTTCAAGGAATGGGGGAACCGTTCAAGGAAAGGGGGATCTACTATAGAGATTTTTTCCTCCCTTGGGCACCTTTAAAAAAAAACTCCCTTTCACTAAGACTCAAGGAGAATGTTGACCTCACTCATGGAGAAATGGGTAGCTTTGTCTATTATGGAGCATGTTGATCTCACCATTGTGTATATATATGCTAAAAATTATATTGAGTTGAGAAAGGACTCCTTAAAGCCTATCTTTCTTCCATGAATTAATAGAAAGAAAAAATATACAAAAGAAGGAGGCATAGTGCCCAAAGGACTCCCCATATTCCACAAAGAAGGAGAAAGTAAAGCAACAATGTCATTCTGAATGTAGAGGGAGCATAATGTTAAAGACCAAGCCTAAGAGATGGTTATTTCACCTCTCCAAGTAAGGCGTGTTTTAAGCTACTTTATTCGGGTCTATAAAGACAAACGTTTCCCCACCACCCTTGAAACCGTAAAGTTCCTAGGGCACAAGAAAAAAGGTATTCCTTATCATCCCTACCATTGAGACACTACTCAAACGATGGAGGGGTTCCACAAATTTTGTTGGCTTTAAGATTAGTCTAAACTCACCAAGGAAGAAATTGCCACATTAGAACATCTTTTTTATTCTCCATGGGGGGATGTCATGGGTCTAGAACTTGAAATCAAATTTGGCATTTGGCTTATTAATACACCAAATCTTGTTAAGCGATACATTAAGATCCGAATTTTTCTTGAAGATTGGAATTTCATCCAAGTTGTTCTTGTGCCATTTTACACCCTGTATTGTATGGGGATTTTGGACAGGGAGGAGATAAGACATTGAGAAGTCCCAAGCATTGATTTTACTTCTTATCAGGCACCAATCATCATAAACCACCCTCCTATCTCGATTTATGTCCTCCAATCTGATACATTGTCTTCTGCCTTGATTCTAGAGATGCTTCCACAAGCACAATCCTTTACTCCATAACTTCTTTGTTGTAAGGATGTTATCCACGTTGACAGCCCTCATTCCCTTGATTGGGAATCAAATAAAATCATTCTACCTAACACGAATCGTCCACTTCCACTCTTCGTTAATCTTAAGGTATGGTTTCATCTTATTTCCACCCTTCCATAACTAGCATACCAAATATGAACCTTTGCTGGTAGCTGGTAAGGGGGAAAATAATAAGGTGAGAAATTCAAGACACTTCTAATGAGCCAGTCCACTAAACTAAGCTCATTTTTTTTCTAAAAATCAGTTTGTCCTTGGAGAAATCCATATTGCTCCAAGCTTTTATTATCCATTTGGTTGCAAGCTTGTATATTAGGGCTTTTATATACAAAACTCCAAGCCCTCTCAAATCTCTTTTACTTGTACAAAACCTCCATTTGATCTTGGACATGCCCCTTCTATTAAGATCAGCCATCCAAAAAAACCTTCTACACATTCCTTCCACCTTGGCGAGATCTTTATTTTTTGGTCTCCAACATGAAAGTGGGATCATTATGTAAGAAGACATTCCCCACTTCATCAAACATTCTCATAATTATCTATTCCTCGTTGTTGGACAGTGTTAAACCATGAATTCGGCCAATTAGGGCATGATGATTGACCAAGCACGTAACGCTATCTGTGGAAATAGTGAAGAGTAGTGGAGCAAGGGAGAAACCTTGCTTGGTCCAACGTTTTAATCTAAATCAATGGGAGAGCTGAACATTAATGTTGATCCAAGAAACCGCATTACCCATAAGCGTCAAGATCATCTTGATAAATTTTGACCTGCATCCAAGATCTTTTAAGGATTGAAGGATGAAGTCCCATTTGATCTTTGATAGGCTTTGTCAAAGTCCATTTTGAGAAAGAGAACATCGTGCACGGATCCATTCACAAGGATTAGACCTTCCCAGACATCGATGATCGCCATGAGGATGGACCTGCCCTTAATGAACTCTTTTTTGTCCTCATTTATCGAATAGAATACATACATACACACACACACATATATATGTATATATATATATATATATATATATATATATATATATATATATATATATATATATATATATATGTGAGTGTATACACACATATTTGTATTTATTTATATACATACAAATATTAACATAGATACACACACATACGCGCATGCACATATATATATATATATATATATATATATATATATATATATATATATATATATATATATATATATGTATATGTATGTATGCATTTGTATATATTTTTATTTTCATCAGGCAAGTTCATCTCGTGGTAGAGTATTAAGATGTTCCAAGCTCCTTGCTACAATTCCACAACAATTCACTAGCTTTTTTAAGACTATTAAGAAGTTCAGCGAACATGTCAATAGTCTCCTTGCTACAATTCCACAAAAATTCACTAGCTTTTTTTAATTTTTTATTGCATTATGCGAGTTCATCTCATGGTTGCTTTTGCTACACTTCATCATCGTGTGGCCTTCTGATCCGACGTGTGGATGGTGTTTTCATGTACGTATCACGCCTACTTGGCATGTCTCATCACATCTTCGACTTGAAGTTCTCTTGTCTTCATTATATGATCCTTGTTCTCGAGTTGATTAGTTCATTGTCGGAGGATGCTGTACTCAATTTTTATTTGTTTCACCTATTCTTTGAGGGCATCCATGGCAATGCAAAGTCCGACGATTTCATTATAATTTGATGATGGTTTGCTGCAGAGTAAATCGATGTACAAAGGTCTCTTTTGGTTGAAAGTGAAGCTCAATGTAATTTTGCTGAAACTTGATGAGCGTATGAGTAAGATTCTAAATGAACATTTTATGTGGGTAATCCCTCTATGTTCATTTAGAATTTCTTCATAAGAAAAAATGGGGTAGTCTGCTAGTTTGTATAGGTGATCAGGGTAGGGGAATTCATCCAAGGGGTGCTCATTAGATTGTAGGGTTGAATGAGGCAGAGGCTCAACATCATCATCCTAGGGTGTACTATGGGGTGCTTCTTCATGATTCTGGGAAGGGCAATACGTTTGGGTGGCTTCTTCATCTTGAATGCATGATCAGATTCGTTATCCTACATATCTTCATCCTGAAAGCCGGGTGCTAATATGCTTCCTGTTGTTGTTCATTTTGTGGTGGAGGAGATGTTGGACCAACTAAATAATTATTGTTGTAACTGATGTTGCTATTGTTGACGTTGCAATTTCTGCTGTCATTGCTATTGTTGTTATTCTTGTTTTTGTTGGTCCCCTTCAGTGGAATCACCAGCTTGTCAGGAAATAATACTTTTGAAAAGTATATTTAGTATGGAATTAGAGGCTTCCTTTGATCCTTTGAAGTTTCATATAGGCATGGGTTGTGGCTATGGCTATGTAGAGGTACGATAAGGTGGAGCTTCAAGTAAGATCTTTACCGAAACAAGATGAACATTTGGTACTGAGAATCAATAGCCTAACCTTATTTGAAAATTATATTTTGACACTCCATTGGGGTCAATGAAACGTTGCCATTTTTTGACAATCTTCATAAGTAGATATTCTGCCGAGTTGAGAAGTGAAGTTTCCGACATGCGCATGGAAGAATAAAACGTTTTCTTAATGCACAAGTGCTTTCTCCGCAAGCTTAGGCTTCACAGAGAAGTGAGGGACCTCCGCATCCCATCCACAAAGCGTGGTCATGCAATCTGCTTTTTTTTTTTTGGTTGATCGGCCAAAAAGATGATCCATTTCTCCGTCAAAAATTATTCTCTTTCTATTCAAATAGATAACTCCATAGGTGGGAATATGCGTTGTCTTGGAGAATGTGTTTGTGGATGCAAGGGAAGTTGGTGTTATTATAGAAAGTAACTATCTATAGGTTCTATGTTGAATTGTGTTGTGAAGAAAAAGCTCCTGAATTCTAGGGGAAAAGGGTGGATCTACAATAAATGCTTATCTATCGTCGCGAACTTTGGGAGACCAAGTTGCTCTAAATAGTTGTGTATGGCATCATACAAAGCATTTGGTAGTACTATTCTCCATTAAAGGTAACTTACTATGGTTGCATGCTTGGGCATATCTAGGCTTCAAAGTGCTAGACATAGGATTCACTAAGGGATGTTATGTTAGAAAGCCAGCGTAAATGTAACTCTAGGAACTTTTTTTATTATCAAATCCAATCCAAAAAAAAAGACCACTAATATGCTACAAATGAAATTCATAAATTAGAGCTAAAACTTCATGAACTTCTATCCATCTAAGCCATGCTTTGGTGATGTATTTAAAATACGGTTTCCCAAAAATCAAAGTGAGGTGCGAGATACACATTGCAAGCTTTTACCTAGAAACTTTTGATACTCCGCATGGACCACTTTCACCTTTTCGGGTTCCACTACAATGCCTCAGCCAAAGTAACCTACCATAATGCAAAAATAATAAATAATAAGTAAAAAATTGCTCGATCTAAAAAATGGAGGGCAAATGAACATGATTGAAAATAGATTTTTAGATTATTCAAAATAGATTTATTGTGTAAAGCTTCATGCCTCTATCTCTGAAGCCGAAATCATTGAGGTCATTGATGCCCTCCCTTCAGGTAAAAGCCCGGGACCCGACGGGCTCACTAATGAGTTCTTTAAATCCTTCAAGTTGGTGGTTGCCACCCCTCTTTGTTTGGTTTGGCAAGAGGCACTCAAGTTTGGCGCGCTTCCTTCTTGTCTCAACAATGGCATTATCAAGTTAGTACACAAAAAAGGGGAAAAGAACAGAATAGAGAACTGGTGTCCCATTACAATGCTCCAAACAGGATACAAGATCATCGCCAAAGTCATTGCCAACAGAATCTCTTGCCACTTGAGAGCGTGGTTAAGCGAGGACCAAAAAGGTTTCATCAAAGGCAGGTCAATTTTGGAAACCATTATAGATATCTGGGAAGGTCTTGAATTTGCAAATGAGTCTAAACAAGAAGTAGTATTCCTCAAGATCGACTTTGATAAAGCCTACGACAGGCTAGAATGGGACTATATTCTACAGTCGCTACAAGATCTTGGATGTAGTCAGAAATTCACCAAGATGATCGCGACCCTTCTCGGAAACGCATCGACCCAAATTAACATTAATGGAAAACTTTCAAAGGTGATCAAACTTAGAAGATCTATCAGACAAGGGTGCCCATTGGCTCCCCTTCTCTTTGCCATTGCCACGGAAGGGCTTAGCAGGCTGGTGGAGCATCAGGTGGAAGCTGGTAACATTAAAGGCCTTCGTTTGCCGCATGACCACAGTCAGATCACCATGAGACTTTTTGCCGATGATATGAACGCTTTTGTTCACAATGATAGTACCAGCCTGGAGACGTTCTGGAAGTGTCTTGCTACTTTTTGTGAAGCCTCTGGATCCATAATCAACCACTCTAAGACCGCCTTTAGAGCTATTGGTGGGTCACAGCCCGACCTTCTCATTGATCATGGCTGTCAAATCATTCCGCAGGGCCAAATTTTTCGGCTTCTTGGGATTCCCTTGGGGTTTGGTGTCTCTATGGAACAGCGGTGGAACTGGGTGCTTGCCAAACTCGAAAACAAGCTTAACTATTGGAGAGGTATGCAAATCAATCTTGCTGGTCGTGCTATGGTTATCAACACGTTCCTCTTATCATCTACCATTTATTTCCTTTCTTGTTGGAGACCGAAAGAGCAAGATCTGTCCAAACTGGATAGTATTTGTAGAAACTTCCTTTGGACGGGCGACCACAATAGGAGGGGGGTGCCTAAAATCAAATGGTCCATCTGCACCAGCCATAGAGATAGTGGGGGACTTGGTATCTTGGACATTGGGTGCATGGCTAACAAACTGTCGGCCAAATGGATGATTAAGGCTTGGTGCAACGGGGAGGCCTCGTGGGCCAAGTTGATCTTCAGAAACAAGAATGAGTTGGCGCTCATGGGTTTCCCAAATTGGAAGAATCTTGACATCTTGACCTTGCTGTTTTCCCCGATCCCCGTCTTCCCGAAAGGCTCTAATCTGGTGTGCTCCCTTTGGAAGAGTTGGAATAAAGTCAAAAGCTTCACAAGAATAAGTGAAGACTGGAAGTGGGCTGCCGGTATCAGACAAAACGACTCTATCTGGTTTCCGATCCATGGCATCCGGAGTGTGGAATCTTGGAACATTCAAAATGCCAAGAAGCTATGGAACAAAGGCTTCAAAAAATGGAAACATCTCTGGAAACAAGACACCAACCGCTGGATCAACTTTGAGGATATTGACCCTAGCATCAACATTTCGCATGAAGAATGGAACACTTTGCAAAGCAGATGTCTCGCCTGGGACCCACACAAAGTTCGCCTTCTCATGGGACACGACATGTCGAGCTCGCTTGGTCTCAAATGGCACAATGGGAATAGCCTATCAAAAATCCCGAACATCAAAGAAACGATCGACTATCAGGTTAACCTCAACAAAAAGTGGTGCCTGTCATGGACGCGGCTTCGGTGGGACATGAAGTTCATGGCTATCTGGCACCCCCTCATAGAAATCAAAAAGTCTGTCCTCTTATGGCAAATTCTTCATCATGGAATCTGGACCAACCTTAAGGCTAGCAAAATTTGTGGGATCCCTCCCTGGTGCAAACGCTGCTACCGGTCTATCGAAGATGTTTCACACATCTTCTTTACCCTCCCCAACTCCAACAGACTCTGGCAGGTGGTTGGAAAGAGAATTAGACTTCAAAAACGTCTCAGTTGGCAGCAAGCCCTGCTGGGAGAAGCGATCGGCTGCTCCGCGACTCTCTGGAACGCCATCAGAGGGGAGGTCCTATGGAAAATCTGGCGGGAAAGATGTGCTTTCAACTTCGGTGACTCCCCCAAGGAGTGGTCAATTGAGAAATCGCTGTTCCTCCTTGGCAAAAGGATTGTCAACTGTAAAAAATCCCCCCCCTTTAGGCATCATCAAGTACTCCTTTTGATCGATAACAAGCTTAAACCCAAGTGGGCCCCACATGAGGGTGATGAGAGGGTAATTAACCTTCTTTGTAATGTCATCTAAGCTCTGTAAAAGCTTCCCCTGCTTTGTGGGATTTGGGGGGTCCCGTGGGCACTAGTCCCCTTCTCTTGTACTTTTCTTTATTTAATTCAAGTCCGGGAGAGTAGGCTAATGCCGAACTTCCTTTATATTAAAAAAATATCGAGCAAAAATCTTTTAAAAAATTGAAGAAAAGGGGGAAGATTTTCTCATGCACGTTTGGAATGTACTAGGTGCATTCCTACGTCCAAACCACATTATTCTACAGACATTTCATTCATCCATCCACAATTCATTGTAACCACTAAAACTATCATAAGTGAATACTTTTCTTTGCCACTGATTTCATTTAGCATACATTTGCAAATCAAAATGGAAAGGAATCATACATTGTCGCTAAATTCAACTTTTGAATATCTACTTGCATTCATTGCGTGTCTTTTTTGTTTTTAATATCATTTTTTTCTTGCAGGTGGGCCTTAATTGTCTTTTGACCTCAGAGAAAATATTTTTAGAAGAATCTCTACGACTGAAATTTTCGCCTTGAGGTATTTCAAAATTCCACATTTTCCCAGGGGTGCTTTCTGCCTTTTTCTTTGCTTTAATTCCCCAGCATGCTCGGAGTTCGCTTTGAAATGCCCTTCTTTTAAATAGAAAATATATTGTGGTTAGAATCTAGATCATGGAAACGTGTTCATTATCCATGTCTAGATTTGGGAGTACAATTATTCATGTAAAAGTGGTTATTATAGTTCTATTATTTTCTCTATCGAATTTCTCCACTATTGAACTTTCCTCTAGATTTAGACACGCCCGTTTTCCTTTATTTTCGTAAAGATCCTCTTCGGGAAATAAAATGCGATGATACGCGTTTAGTAGGGACTATTCTTAACTATATTCTATGATACTTCGCAGGAAATATCCAAATAAATAAAACTTGTTAGATGAATTCAATCCGGTTGATATTGATACGATCGCCGTTCAAATTTCTAATTTAAAAGTAACAAATCCATACCATAGTAGTATTTCATTAGTTTATTAGTGTACAACAAGATAGCGAGAACTAATAGGTGGGCGATAAGAGGATCGCTGATGGATAATTTCTACCTGATTTCTTCTTTCGATAGATATAATAAATCGTCGTAGTGAAACACTATTTTGGGCTTCATATATATTCACATGCGATTGCCATTGTGCCACATATCATGACATGGTGGATCCTACCCAATGAGTCGGGTTTTTGAACGTTCCCAAGGGATGCATTTGCTCTGAAGGACAGTCCACAAGGTTCAAGCCTTTAGGGGAAACCCAAATTGGGGAGAATATTAGGGTAGGGAGGTCCAAGCCCTTCTAGCAAGGGAGGCCCACCAACATAATCATGTTCTTGTTCCTAAAAATGAGCTTCGCCTAAGAGGTCTCATAGTTGCAGTGAGCCTTGATGATCCATTTTGTAGCCAACTTGTCAGCCATGCCTTCAATATCCATAATACCCAGACCCCTCAATTCCTTTTGGCTGATGCAGGTTGTCCATTTATTTTTGGGAACCCCATCTATTGTGCTCCCCCATCCCGAGAAAGTTTCCAAAGATTCTTTGTAGTTTGCTAAGCTCTTGATCTTTCCATCTCTAGTAAGAGACAAAGTAAATGGTGGAGGAGATGAGGAAGGTATTAATTACATGGCACGGCCCACGAGGTTGATTTGCATGCCCTTCCAATATGCTAACTTGTTGTCCAGTTTGGAAAGGAGCCAATTCCATCGCTACTCCATCGAGATACCAAAACCCATCAGAATACCAAGTAGGCAGAAGACCTCACCCTTGGGGGCCATCTGCCAACCATGGTCTATCAGCAATTGTAGTGGCAGTACTCATGATGAAAGCTTGAAAAGCAGTTTTGGAGTGGTGGATTTTAGAACTTAACACCTCATAAAAGTGTCAATGCATCCCCGAAAGGCTTCAATGCTAGTCGAATCATTATGCACAAATGCATTCATGTCGTCTACAAAAAGTCTCATGATCATCGGACCCTAGTTTAGAGGTAGAGAAAGATCTTTAATATGGCCCATTTCCATGTGATGCTACAGAAGACGGTTGAGCCCTTCCATGGAAATAGAAAAGAGTAAAGGGGCCAATGGGCATCCTTCCCTAATAGATCATTTTAATCTGATAGCCTTCGATAACTCGCCATTGATATTTATTTGTGCTGACACATTCCCCAACAGAGTAGCGATCATCTTAGTGAATTTATGGCTACAACCGAGGTCTGTAAGAGATTCAAGGACATAGTCCCATTCTAGCCTATTGTAGGCTTTGTGAAGTAGATTTTAAGGAATACTACATCTTGCTCTGATCTTTAACAAAGTCGAGACCTTCCTAAATATCGATAATGGCTTCTACTATTGATCTACCCTTGATGAATCCTTTTTGGTCCTTTCTAAGCCACCTCTTCAAGTGATAAGAGATTTTGTTGACAATTACTTTTGCAAGATTCTTGTATCCTATTTGAGGCATCATGATTGGGTGCCAGTTTTCAATCGTATTGTTGTTACCTTTTTTATGGATAAGCTTGATGACACCATTGTTTAGGCATTCAGGAAGGGCACCAAAAGCTAATGCCTCCAGCCAAACCAATTGCAAAAGGGTGGCCATCACTTGCCTGAAAGACTTAAAAAATTCATTGGTGAGGCCATCAGGACCCAGGCTCTTCTCATTGTGGAGCGTATCCATAGCTTCAAGAATCTCATTATCTGAAATGGGAGCATCGAAGAGAGACTTCAAATTCTAGGGTATTCTCGAGGAAGAGACTCTGGAGATGGTCGCCATACAATCCCTCTTGTGGGGAGAAAGAGGTGTCAAAATCTCGAGGAGTTGAGTAAATTGGTCAATAATAATAGAAAGAAGGGAATAGAGTCTCTTGTTTGCTTTCTCTTGAGGATACCACACATCTCTTTAGATGGTTTGTCAACCTTGCCCGCCCACCACTCTTTAAAATATACTTGCAAGTTTTTCCTTTGAATTTCTTCGTCATATCTCAACACACCTCTGATTTTCTGTAGTTCCGTCTTGTATTGGTAGTTCCCTTTGTTCACTTCCTCATCAATTCACCAAAGCCTTCAGTAGAGCTTTTCTCTGCACCTCCACCAAACATTGTCAAGCATCTTGTGGGTCTTAACTAGAACTTGACGAGTCTTCTCAATTCTAGCTCTCCAACATTTGGCCCGTGGGTCAGCGTTGGTGAATGGGTCAGTGGGACAATAAGTGGCATACCATTGATGTTCAGGAGAAAGATATCTGGGGCAAAATCAAGTTCCATCTCGACCTAGTGGAGATTAAAAAAATGAATGGTCAAACCTCCAATATGGGGAGGAAATCAAGAATCGATAGAAGCTATATTGTACAGAACACTATCCGTCAATGGGGATCTCAAGTCGATTTCCAACTTTAAGAAGCTTTTTATTTTTCCTTTAAAAAGTTTCAATGGAATTTAAAGTCCCCTTCGACTACAGATAAAAATAAGTTCTTAATAAAAGTAATACAGAGTTCAAGAGATGGATATTATGCCATCGCCATATGCCTAAATAAAAAATACGGTGGTCAATACCTTCATGGGTCCCTTTTCATTTTTCTTTCTATCGTATTGACGACTTGAGATGAAGATGTCCAGAACTTTCGTCTACCTCTGGAAACAGTGGAAACAGCTCTGGAAACAAGAGACCAACCAGTGGATTAGGTTCGAAGAATTGGATCCGAGACTTAGAGTTACCTTTGAGGAATGGACTCTTCTTCAAAGCAGGTGTTTAGCCTGGGACCGCTCAACTACCCGCCTTCTCTGCGGTCAGGATCTTCCTTGCTTGGAGGGCCTCAAATGGAGCAATGGTAAGAAGCTATCCAGAATCCCCAACTTCAAAGGGATTTGGATGTTCACCACACCCTTAACAAGAGATGGTGCCTTGCTTGGACCAAACTTCGGTGGGAGCTGAAATTCATGTCTATTTGGCACCCCTTAATTGAGGTCAAAAAGTCCGTTCTCATGTGGCAGATCTTGCATAAAGGAATCTGGACCAATGCAAGGGCTAACAAAATCTGTGGTGTGCCGCCATGGTGCAAGCGTTGCCATCGGTGCATCGAAGATTTAGCTCACCTGTTCTTCAACAACCCCAAGTCCCATGTTATCTGGCATCACGTGACCCGAGTATTGAGACTCACGAGTCAAATCAACTGGCAACAAGTGATGTTGGGTGAGGCGATCGGCTGCTCTTCGAGGTTGTGGAATGCCATCAGAGGTGAGGCTCTCTAGAAGATTTGGAGGGAGCATTGTGCTGTCAATTTTGGCCAAACTCCTAAGGAATAGTCGATCGAGAAATCCTTGTTTCTCCTTGGTAAAAGAATCTCCCGAGTCAAGAGATCGCCACCGTTTAGACATCACTGTATTTATCTCCTCAAAAACAACAAGTTGAAACCCAAATGGGTACCACATGAGGGTGATGATAATGTTATCCGCCTCATTTGTAATGCCCTGTAGCTTGCCATACTCCTCCCCTGCATTGTGGGATTTGGGGGGTCCCATGGGCACTATTCCCATTCACTTGTAACTTTTTCTCTTTATTATAATTAAAATCTGGAAGATTAGGCTAAGGCCGAACTTCCTTTATTTAAAAAAAAAAACTTTCGTCTACCTCTGATTACCTATCGATGAGAGGATTCGAATGGAATTTAGAATCATCGTACCTTCTCTTTTTCTTTCTCGTGCATTTCACATTCCTCTCTCTCTATATATATATATATATCCTCTCTCTCGCGCGCGCGCACACACACACACATATATATATATATATATATATATATATATATATATATATATATATATATATATATATATATATATATATATATTTAAATGCATGTGCATACGTATACGTAAATGCATACGAATACAGGTAGATAAAGGTAACTTCATACGTATGGATCTACGTAACTTCCTACGTATCGATGCCCTCATCAGACTCCATAGTCACATAGCATGAATACACAGCATGAATGATTAATGATTAGGAGAGTTTTCAAATTCTTATTGGAGAACCAGAAAGTCAATACATATGTAAAAGTTTAGAATGCCAGCGAGGGAGCATTCAAGAGAGCAAAATTGTCTTTCAAGAGGAGCTAGTATTTTTGTGCCTCACCCTCGCGGCCTGTGGCGTTGTATTAATCTTCATTCTACCTCCCCAAGGCTAACAACGTGCTCGTCCCAACAACAAGAACTTGCGCTCTGCTTCACCAACAAGAACTTACGCTGAAACTATTCGTGCAGTCCATAATCTTGTCAACCCTATCTTTGAATTAAAACAAGCTCTAAGGTAATCCCATTAGCTATTTCTATGAATCCAAAGGAATACAGAAGGTGGAGGACAATGGCAATGCCTTCTCTCAAGAATTTAATGGCATGCATAAAGAGAATCTTGATGTGGTGAATAGGATGATGTTGGAAAAGAGGATTTACAACATCTGCTTCCTATCAGGAAACGTAAACGAAAGGAAGTTGTCAGGACTTTAGGGTTATTGTTTAAGCCTACTAAGCCTAGTAGAAAAATTCGATCTTTGGTTTCTTACTACCTTTCCTGCTTTACCTTTCCTGCTTTACTTTATGAGGTAGGAAGAGCAATAGCCTCTTTCAATGCCTAGGCTTCGGCTCATAACATTATCCTATTAGTAAATCTAGGTGGTATAAAGGGACTGGCATATTTGAGACCCCAATTTTGAATGGGTTTTAGTGTCAAAACTCGTTCTAGTGAAAGTTGATGCCTAGCTAAGGGTGGCTTCTCCCATTGTTTGGAAAGTATCATACCATAGAACATGTAGGTGAGCATCTTTGTCCAACATGGGCCAGCGTAAATGTATCTGTAGAATTTTATTTTTTTCTATTATCAACTCCAATCCAAAAAGACCACTAACATGGTAAAAATGAAATTCATAAATTAGAGCTAAAAATTCATGAACTTTTATCCATCCAAGCCATGCTTTGGTGATTTGTTTAAAATAAGGTGGCCCAAAAATCAAAGTGAAGTGCTAGATACACATTGCAATCTTTTACCTAGAAAGTTTTGATACTCCTAGTGCATGAAGCCACAAAATAAATGGACATCTAGGAAATTATCTTCAACTTCCTCCCATCGTTCTTTGAATCCAATCTGAAAGAGAAATCAACTACTACATGCAAATTCCCCAACCTTTTTTGTTCTTCAAAACTGAATCTCTGCACTAAAAGAAGCCATCATGCTGGTCTCCGAACAAGTGTGTGGTACCTCAATAAGTAGAGTAGGAAAGAATGTTGTAGATGAGAAGAGAACTTTTTGCCGAGTAAGTAATGGTGGAACTTCTTCCTTGAGTATATTAGGACAAACACGCATGCTAAATGATGGAATTATAATATTCTATGATTGACAATCATGTATATGAATGATGAATAGGTTTTTTACGATAATTTATGAGACCTTCATAAGAACACTTCTGAAATCATCCACAAAACCTGAAATGACTCATCCTACTTAGGATCTTGTAGCTCGAAAGCTTAAGTT
Source organism: Ceratopteris richardii (assembly GCA_020310875.1). Lineage (NCBI taxonomy): Eukaryota > Viridiplantae > Streptophyta > Polypodiopsida > Polypodiales > Pteridaceae > Ceratopteris > Ceratopteris richardii. The sequence goes on from CM035406.1 coordinate 209,128,778, forward strand.
GGTCTACTAAAATTAAGTTGGAAAGCTTAAGTTCGCTGGAAAGTTTAAGTTAGCTGGAGAGCTTAAGTTGATGATAGCAAAACCTTAAGTTGCTGGAAAGCTTCGTCACGTTCATTGGTGTACTAAAATAATTTATGTGAAACATGAGCTAACTTCATCAAGTGCTTGTATATGAGTTTAGTGTTGGAAGTGCCTAATATGCCATTTGATTTTTCCTAAAACCCTCTAGGATTCTTTGGGTGAGCATGCTGCAGGAGCTTCTTGGACCACTTTGACCTTGTCGGGTTCCACTACAATGCCTTTCTTGGAGATTACAAGACCAAGTAAGCTACCATAATGCAAAAATAGTAAATTAAAAATAAAAAAAATCTCAATTTAAAAAAAGGAGGGCAAATGAGCATTGTTGAAAATAGAGTTTTGGATGGCCTTAGTGTTCTTGTTCAAAGCTCGATACTAGAAAAATATTGAGGAAAAACTTTAAAAATTTTAAGAAACAGTGGGAAGATTTTCTCATGCACCTTTGGAATGTACTAGGTGCATTCCTATGTCCAAACCACACTACTCTATAGACATAAATTTCCCAATCAGTGATGAAGGTGTTCTTGTATACATCTCATTCAGCCATCCACAATTGATTGTAACCACTAAAATCATCCATAAATGAATACTTTTCCTTGCCAATGATTTCATCAAGCATACATACATCTGGGAATGAAAATGGGAAGGGATCATAGATTGTCGCTAAATACAAATTCAGAATATCTACTTGCATCCAGTGAGTATGGTTTTCATTTTAATATCATTTTTAAGGCGTTAATTGTCTTTTGACTTCAGGGAAAATATTTTTAGAAGAAGTCTTTACTACTGAAATTTTTGTCTTGAGGTATTTCAAAATTCCATATCTCAGAGGCTCCTTTCTGCCTTTTCCTTTGCTTTAATTCCCCATCCTTTTCTCGCAGCTCGCTTTGATATGTCCCTCTTTTAAATAGAAATTACATTGTGGTTAGAATCTAGATCATTGAAATGTGGTTATTATGTTATTATGTTATTATCCATGTCTAGATTTGGGGTTACAGTTATTCATGTAAAATTGGTTATTATAGTTCTATTTTTTTCTTTATCCTTGGTACTGCTCTTGCCAATTTCTCCACTATTGAACTTTCCTCTAGATTTAGACACATTTGTTTCCCTTTATTTTAGTAAAGATCCTCTTCGGGAAATAACATGCAATGATACGCGTATATTAGGGACTATTCTTAACTACATTCTATGCTACTTCGGAGAAAACATTCAAAAAAATTAAATTTACTAGATGAATTCAGTCCAGTTGATATTGATACGATCGCGGTTCGAATTTCCAATTTAAAAGTAACAAATCCATACCATAGTAGTATTTTGTTAGTTTAATAGTATACAACAAGATAGTCACAATTAATAGGTGGACGATATGAGGATCGCTGATGGATAACTTCTATCTGATTTCTTCATTCGATACTTGTAATAAATCGTCGTAATGAAACACTACGAATTACGACGATTTATTATAAGTACGATTTACAAAGTGAAGCATGATCTACCTATGATAATATAATATGGTATTTTTCATGATTTAGATAAAGAAAGACACCTACTTGAAAATGGGCTGAAGTAAAAGCTTTTTAATATCAATCAAGATCGGCTAAAGTTTCACACACACACACACATATGTGTGTGTGTGTCTAGACGATTGGCTAATTTCTATAATTCTTAACGAGATGACATGATTTTTTTGCATAACATACACATCCATGCAACTAAAAACACATTTGTCTTAACTGAAGCGCTCCGATTGTCTTATAGATTTCGTCGATCAGTATTACAACTTGCAACATCAACATATATTAATTGATGTACAGCTCATTTTGAGGACTATCTTGAGAAGATATGCTATCATATATTTGGATTCATGCTATCATATCTATCCTTGACCACAATGTTCATCTACTCCTCACCAAAATGTGGACTCCTTGATGTTCTATTTTGGTGTTAAGACATATAGAAGATGAAATAAGGAACCATCCCCCACACACACAAGAATGTTCTGAAATTACTCAAACGATTCCATATAAAATTTATATATGAAAGTTTATTTTTGAAAGGAGAATACGATCAAGGTCCCATTTTTTTAAATCTTTAATAGTTTTTCTCTCTCTATACATATTTGTATCATCTTTTTTCTACACCTTACTTTGCTTTGCATCGTTGGGAACCTTACTTTGCCTTTATCGATGGCGTGCATTATACTAAACACTCACACTTCTGGACCACCTTTTAGGAGCTTGGATATAATGAAAAGCAGTAAGTGGATCACGATACAATTCTTGGACAAGAAAAACACACTTCGATTTTTTTTATTTTTACTGTATTTTGGGCCTTGAAAAGCACCCGATGGCAGAATCGCGCCTTGAATGTTCTCAATCATTGCCACCTTGTCTTACCTTGTCTTGTACTACAGTAGAATTGAACGTGCCAATCGTACTTGTAAGCTCGAGGACTGACTCTTTCAACATTATTATGCATGAAGATAGGGAATCTCGTGAAAGGGTAAGTCTCAACTTGATAAATAAAAAGTTTTGTTTCCATAAATTCATACACATTTTTCCTCTAAAATTTTGTGAAGGTTAGCACGGTTGTTTGGAAAGCAGTAGATGCTAATTGATGTGTCTCACTTCAAAATACATGTTACATGTGTGATGGGGATGTCTATTTGCATGATTTCTTTATTTATGTAATTGGTGGATTAGAAATTTAGGGGAATACATGATATGGATTTTTAGAAAGGAGAACTTTGAATTCTCTTTCCATAACAGAGTTGTATATAATACAAAGGAGAGATCTTCTATAGATAAGTAGATGCGCCCACCACATAAAGTTTAAAAGAGCGCATTAATAGTTTATCAAATGCACTCTTGTGATAGTAGGTGATTCAACAAAAAGTGAACTATAAAAGTCAGTTTTACAAAATTTCAGTTTTACAAAATTTCAATGAGACCTTGTGAGTGGTGTCGTGTGTGTCCCAAGGGAAGTTTGTTTGATTGATTATATCCATAATTTTGTTTTTTGAATAAAGGAAGTTCGGCCTTAGCTTACTCTCCTGGACTTGAATTAATTAAAAGAAAAGTACAAGAGAAAGGGACTAGTCTCCCAAATCCCACAAAACTTACTCTTAATTTTCTGTAAGTTTCAATCACATAAAGTAAAGTAGCGTTAATGAGAAATCAATGGCTAAATATATAAAAAATATATAGAGTAGAATTACTTGTGCATTATATGCTAAGAGTAAAGTTTCATATCTAATAGTTCACGGTAAGTAGATGACACGATCATTTCAATGATCAAAATAAGGTAAGTAATCTAGTGGACTTAGGATGAATCATAAACCACAAGTATATTGGTATCTTATTTCTTATGAGCTGGTCAAAAGCAAGCTGTTTATTATTCCATTAAGAAATTGCAATGGAATTTAACGTCAGACTTGGCTACAGACAAAAATGGGTTCTTAATAAAATTAATACATTGTTCGATAGATGGATATTATGCCATCTCCATATGCCTATAAAAAAATATGGTGGCCAATAACTTCATGGGTCCCTTTTTATTTTTTCTTTCTATCGTATTGAAGACTTGAGATGAAGGATGTCCAGAACTTTCGTATACCTCTGAAGAGAATACCTATCGATGAGAGGATTCGAATGGCATTTTCAAATTCAATGAACAATTGATCGTCAAAGCTGGGTTGGATGCCGAAGAATCATCGTACCTCTCAATTGAGAAAGATCTCAATTACTTATGCTCTCTCTCCATATATATATATATATATATATATATATATATATATATATATATATATATATATATATATATATATATATATATATATATATATAATTAAATGCATGTGCATACGTATACGTAAATGCATACGAATCCAGATAGAGATACGTAACTGCATACGTATGGATCTACGTAGCTGCTTACGTATAGGTGAACATACGAGCAAATGCATATGTGATTCGTGTTTGCCTTCTTCTCCCTGTTCGAGCTCGAGTTCTTTTACTATAAAATTACTTACAAACAATTGAATTTTCCTCTATTTTATCTATTATTCTTTTTTACCAGGTCATATTTCCATCTTCTCATATCTGTGAGAGAAGATGGAAATATGAAGATGCAAAGACTTGAATTTTCCTCTATTTTCTCTATTACTCTTTTTTAGCAGGTCATATTTCCATCTTCTCATATTCTGTGAGAAGCATTTTTTTATATGCACACACATACAGACAAACACACATCTATACATGCATACACATACACAGACACACACACACACACACACACATATATATATATATATATATATATATATATATATATATATATATATATATATATATATATATATATATATATCTCCTTTGTTTTTATCGGTAGTTGATTTTGGTATCACTTCAACTTTCATTCTCTATGCCTTAGATTCAGAATTAAATGGATATTCAGACTGTCCGCCGTCTAGATCATATAATACTACTCCAGAGAATGATTGTGGTCGATCTAGTGGCCCTAGCAATTCTGAAAATGATGAAGATGATTATAAAAAGAATCAAATTGAAAAAAATAAGCATATTGAGAATTAAGTTCACAGAGACATTACAAAAAAAAGGGGAAAAAGAAAGTGTATATCGATGCCACTGTTAGATTACACACTCACACAGCATGAATGACTGGTAGAGTTTAATTATTGTTATGGTTCTCCCATAACAATATATATTTAAGAGAACCTATCTTTCAAGAGAACCTAGGGTTCTTCATTTCTGAGCAGCTAGGAATTTTGTGCCTCACCCTCGTGGCTTGTGGCGTTGCCACGGATCGTGTGCTTATACCTTGATGCACATGCCCTATAGTTGTATTAATCTTCATTCTACCTCCCCAAGGCAGAGGACATGTCTCTCTAGGATGTGTTGAGGAATGGGCTAACAACAATGACTATTGAGGGAGGCACTAGCTCGTCCCCGAATGGGTGCATTAATGTACAACATGTGGGTGGTAGTAGCTCTCCTTCACCAACAAGAACTTACACTAAAACTATTCGTGCAGTTGATAATCCTCTCAACTCTATCTTCAAATTAAAACAAGCTCCAGGCTAATCTCATTAATTACTTTTGTAAATCTAAAAGAGACTAGAGGATGATGTTGTCTCAAGTTATTGTGATTTGGATGCACTTATTATTGATAGAAGCACTTTCGATTGTTGACACTTATTACTGATAGAAACACTTTGTGGGAAAGTAGTCATTGTTTTGTTCCCGGGCCCTCCACTAAAGCAAGAAACCCTTTGAACTTGGATTCCTCAAAATTCGGAAAGGCAGGGTGTTTCCGTGAGATAACTTCAATATGTAACCAATAATTATTTTCTTTTTTCCTTTGAAGATACAGACAGTTCTTTGGGTGACCATGGTGCGGGAGCTTCTTGGACCACTTTCACCTTTTCGGATCCTACTAGAATTCCTTTCTTGGAGACAATAAGACCAAGTAACCTACCATAATGCAAAAAAAATAATCAAAAAATAAAAAATTGCTCGATTTAGAAAAGGGAGGGCAAATGAACATTGTTGAACATAGAGTTTTGGATGGCCTGACTATTCTTGTGTTAAGCTGGATACTAGATAAATAATAAGGAAAAATCTTTGAAAAATTTTAAGGAACGCAGGGAAGATTTTCTCATGCACCTTTGGAATAAATTACTACGTCCAAACCATATTACTCTACAGACATAAATTACCCAATCGGTGATGAAGGTGTTCTTGTGTACATTTCATTCAGCCATCCACAATTGATTGTAAGCACTAAAATCATCCATAAATGGATACTTTTCCTTGCTACTAATTTCATCTAGCATACATCTGGAGTATACTCATGATGGGGGATAGTCATCCTAGGCTCTCATTTTGAACAATGAATCCAACATTTAGTAATACATTGATTTCTGACCAACTTAGCATAATTTGGACTCATTCTACATCATTTCTACAAAATATGAATAGCTTTCGGTTTGAGCAGTAACTTGTGTTGATATAAATAAGGGTTCAACCTTGCATACCCCTGTCATCCTAGGAAAACACATGCTTAAAGTTTTCCAATAATGCCAAAACGCTAGCATTGAAAAGGTTTTGATAATCCTATATAGATTTTAATTAAAATATATGCACGCCACAATTTCCAAGTGATAGGCTTCCTCTTGGTCTTTTGATACTCTAGCTCTACCTTTTAGCTCCTTTTTGCTATATTCTCTTTCATGAATTGATCTTCTTCAATCATGATATTAGTAGCATTCACGAGAGGTGAAACTATATTAGAAGTTAGATAGTGTATTAATATTAATAAAGGTTGATGACACCAATTGACAGCAAATCGTGCTTAGCGTGCACAAAAATTTGTTCTTCATCATCTAGTAGATGTGTTTGTTGTGCTAATTGTGGTATTCTATAGTGGTTACAATTATAGGTTCTATAAAATACCATTAGATATATTTGGCCTTGATTGAAGATGATACGGACCATGGATGAGTTTTACATTACTTTCACATTCTTCAACCGTGGATGGAATATACAAACGTCAAAAGAAATGTAGGCACTCTCTTTTGAGTAATTGATACATCTCTAATAAAACCCATAGGTTAGACCAACGATTGACCGACCAATCTCACTATAAAGGGGGCTCACTTGACATTCTTCCACCCAAGGAAATTACAAATTTGTTCAGTGGCAATGTTTGCCATGGAACCACCAACAATTAGTACCTTATTAATTGCGTGTTTCTTCTAACATACATGTTGAGGGGCACTTTATGATCCATGTTTCTTCTAGGTTTTTTGGTGATGCCACAATATGTACATGAATATTGTCTACTTTTGGATACTTAAATAGTGCCCTATCGAACAAACGTCACAAATATTGAACAAACGGCACATTTTTTACTAGGAACCTTGATTAATGTTTGTAAAATTGTGAAGGATTCTTTCGATACTTGATTGCGCTCTTTGGTTTTGCGTAATAGTTCCTATGAACTAGTTGTAGTTTCTTGTACCAAGAAAAAATTGGGCTTTCTTTAATTATCTTGGAAGTTGAAGCTGCATCAAAATATAACTTTTGGACATTAAAGTATGGTAGCTCCACTTGCATCCATTGCAAATCTTTTTTCTTTTCAATATCACCCAACATCTAGCAGGAGTTTCAAAAACATTGCAGTATGGACCAGATGTCGACACCTTCTATGGCTACCATACATGTAGAACTAGACATGACTATCAACCATGTGGTTATATTGGTCATGGTTTGTTATAAAAATCATAAAATTATTGTGAGGAAAGATGGTTGATATACTCAAAGGATGTGCTTGGTGCTTCAAAAACATGTTCTACACCTACCAAGATAGCTTCAAGGACGATAAGTACACACCTTGTGCTTGCTAAGGATGTATACAAACAATCCTAGTGCTTTGGAGCATCAATCTCAAATTGATTCATGAAGACAAGCTAGTTGACACAAACAGATGAGGCAAAACTTGTTATTTTTGGATGCATAGCACTCTAGAAATTAACTCAAAGCTCACAGCCTACTAAAAATTGGACAGAGATCTTTTGCATACTTCTAAAGATAAATAATGAATCTTAAGGAACAAATATGATGAATTTTGATGAATCATGGTGAGAGAAATAAATCTAGCAATATAGGGGTGTTAGCCTAACATTTTAGGATTAACTCATTGCCAGATTACCTAGTTGGCCTAAAATGAATGTAACTCACAAAGTAATAAGCCAATGATGATGAAAATTGGCATGAGGCCAAAAGACTTGTCAAATTAACCTATACCAATTTAAAGCTCACCAAATATTAATTATACACAGAGAAATCACTCACTCAAGTTGACTGAAATAATGAATGTGAACTTGTAGCAGTAGATGAGAAGAACTCCAAGATGTAGCTTGAAAATCACTCTATATTGCGCATATGGTACACTATATGAATGGACATGGAGCTTGGGAAGGAGGAGCACGATGTATGCTTCCATTATGGCTTGGTGCTTGCTTGGAGGGATTGTACCTAAAATTTCCCCTAAAGTTGAAGGATCAATCATTCCTAGCTCATCTTATAATTTGTGCCTAACAAGGCTACGAATTTCTTCATAGATTTTTACTTTTCAAGGTATTACTTTTTCAAAAATTACAAGGGGATGTTCCTACGACTCTTTCATTGAGAGTGTACATAAGCAATGCTTTTACAGTTATGAGTTATGAAGCACTAGGCTTGGATGAAATACACCAGCAATTATGAAGGTTCTAATAGATGGTGGCTCTAGAGTTAATATCATTACTACGGCCTTCTACAAGAACTTAGGATGAAACCATATTGAGCCAATGAAATTCTTTGTTCGAATGGTTGACCAATCTAGAGTGACACACTATTGGATTAATACATAATATTCCAAGCACTCTTCAAGGTGTTTTCTTCCATATGAATCTCCTTGTTTAGGACCTTCTAAAATCTATTTTGGTTTCTCTACGGAGGGAATTCTCATAATAATAATATTTGTATAGTGTACTGGTCTACTTTTTATTTGCCTAAAGGTGAAGGTTGTTTTGGAATATCCTCTCCCATGAAAATGGTTGTTAACCTTTCTTCAAAATGCATTTGCAGAGGATTGTCTAGTGTTGATATGTGCATTTTTTTATTTGAACGAAATTTCATCTCTTTTATGTTAAAAGTTACAAAGCTTATTTTAACAATGAGATATGGGATATTATTGTGTCCCTTCAGTAATTTAGTCTTGTTGGTAGCTCTCTTATTTGCATGTTCTGGTTAGCATGGATGAAGGTAGAATAGTTCTACAATCCTAAACATGAATTTATGAGAAATCTTAACTTTTTTTTTATGGAGGAATCACCTTGGTATGGTTGGCTTTCGTTATGAAATAATAGAACTATGTCCATAACAGAACATAAATGCCATGTGGAGGGGATTAGATCTTCGACTTCCTAATTGGGGGTTAGTTGGTTTCAGACTCTCAGTTCAATTCCATTACTAATTTATCTACTGCTTGTCTATAGGTTATCTATCAACAAAAGGCTCTACTAGAAAGAAGGATGGACTCTTTTCAACTAAAAAAGTTAGACATTACTGAGGTGGATGAAGATATGCTTGCCAAGTTTAAAGACTCTAAAGGATCTGTTTCTAGGATCTCTCCCAAAATCACGAAGGGATGGGATCTTGAAGGCTTAATAGTCAATGGAGATATAGGTTCAAATGTCCTTGGGCCTTTTCCACATGTATAAAGTATTCTTATCTTAAGTGGCTTATCCTCCACAATGACCTTTGGATTGCCAACAAAGTCAAGATGGTTAAACCTAATGGAGGAATGTGTACCTACTGTGTTAGGGGGAGGAATTGTCCCGCCTCTTTGTGGAATGTAACCATGCCAAGAGATTTTGGCAACCTATGCAATATTATCTATATATAAATAATTTAGGACCACATGAAATATTGATTCGATGTTTTAATAGCCTAGACCTGATGTAATAGAACAATTCGAGACGTTATATACAGTGGCACATGTGGATCACTCATAATCACGTTGTTTTCAATGCTGGCAAGAATGACTTCTTAATTCCCATTTGAAAAATCTTGTGTAGCTTATCATCACAATAGATGGAGGCATATTCTTATTTCTTTGTATTCTAGACAGAGATTCCTTAAGGTACTCTCTTTGTAATGTTTGGGTCCCTTTTGTATTTTATGAGGTGTGTTCCGACCCTATGCACAGTATGTATCTTTTTCCATTAATTTAATCATTTTTTCTGTGTGTTCTCTCTCTCTCTCTCTCTCTCTCTCTCTCTCTCTCTCTCTCTCTATATATATATATATATATATATATATATATATATATATATATATATATATATATATATATATATATATATATATATATATATATATATATGTGTGTGTGTGTGTGTGTGTGAGAGAGAGAGAGAGACTAAACGTTTTAATTAATCTCTAACACAATGAGTGAGAAATGAAGAACGGGAGTTATGAAGGCTAGAGAGATCAGATATTCGTCAAGCACAGTGATCGTTCAATATCCTGTTGGGACTTTGAGGAGCCCAATATACTCATTATGTCTATTTTTGGAGACTAGTGTAAGAGACAATTTTCTTTCTCATCTCCCATAATTATGATTGAGATACCCACCTTCCATTGATTCCCATATTTTTTGTATCCAGTTGCATAAGCAAACAACAAGTATCCCTCACATACATGCACACGTTGTCTTTTGGTATTCTGTCTCAACATCAAAGCGATAAATGCAAAGTGTCTATTGTGGCTTTGGAACTTGTAGGGTCAAACAAAACTTCCACGTCGCTTCTCTCTCTCGCAACACGACACGAAGAAGCTACCTTGTCAAGAAATCGAAAGCAGTTTGTTGGCCGATCTTTCGATTGTCGTGGAATGCAGTTATGAAGAACTACGTTGCATGCACGCTTTCGTCTCCGCTTCGTCTTGCCTCCGTCTCTACAATGGAAGGAAACATTAATTAATTCTTATGGGAATCACTTGTTTCCAATAAGCGAGTATGACAACTCATTTAAAATTGAATTGATCATCTTTTGTTCTTAGAGAATATCTACATTTCTCTTCGGTCTCAGATTATGTTTTCGTTTTTCCACTTGAGAACCTTCCAGTTGGGGGAATCTGGCAAGGGCATCAAATGATTCCCCAACGCATCTCATAACCTACTCATACTTCTTAAGATGCACTAATCTATGTAGTCCACTTGGAGGTTGGGATCTATGTCCTCAAATATTATCTTTGATCCAATGATATTTATCATGGTTCCCAAAGATTTTATTACTTTCATAATGCTTTATGCCAAAGCTTATTGGCTCTCTCGAGATTCAATTTCTCAATTTTCGTGATCCTAACAATAGGCAACCACGTGGAATCATGGTGATAGATGTCTAGCACCTACTTCTAGTGCCTCTGACTGATGGAGTGGGGCTCAGTATTATTCCAAGCGTTTCACAGAAGGGTAGACCAAGTCTGAGCCTTTGGGGATCAATGAAATAGGAGACATCTATGTATGACATAGAGGGAAAGTTTTCTATTGTTTTTTAGAATATGCTTAGCCCAAGACAAGTGGCTATTATAACAAGATTATACCATCCATTTAGTAGTAAACTTATGGGCCAAATCCATCACATCCATTATGCCAAGAATCACCCAAATCTTTGGAACTTGAGCCGATTTCCCATTTAATCTTCATAGCTTCCCTCATGTTAGAGCCATCTATCCAAAGAAAGTCCCTACAAGTACTTTGCATCTTTGAATACTTTGTGTTGTTAGGTATCCAATAAACTAGGAAATAAATTATAAATGAAAAAATATGTTTACCATCATCCCTCTCTTGAGCTTGGCCAACACCCAATCCTAATGCTGACTTAAAGAACACCCAAAGTCCTCTTGAGCTTGTGCACAAGTAATTGTGATATTTTGTGTAGTTGTTTGTGTACTTCTTCGTCTTAACTGCTATCCCGCATAGAGAATATTTTGTCTTATTATAGACAAAGATATTGTAACATTTTATGCTAATCAAGACACAGAGGTTTCTGGTGCAATTTTCACTCTTCTTCTTTGCATTCTTGTCCTACAAACACTCAAGCCCCTTTCAAAATAAAAAATTCCCCAACAAAATTTTGCATGCCCGGTGGGACAAGGCAACTTGAACATAGGAGAACCACCATTACAAAAGAAAGAGAAAATGCAAAGGTGTTGCTAGTGTGATTGAAAAGGTAACTTTTCCTTTTCCTTGGAATTCATCTTAAGCCTAAGGAATAGGATGTGCAACTCATGACCATAGACCAATCATAAACCTTAGGAGTTTCTCTCAAAACAATGAGAAGCAAAGTTCTTGTAGGTGAGCCAGTTCTCTTTCCTCCACATCATCAGTAGGAAATATGGTAGCTCAAGTAGACTTAGAAACTTTACTTTTAATATTGAATATAAAATTTTGTCTCTTTAGAGGATTAGCACATGAAGACCCTAACAAGAATGTCAGAAGATTTTTAGCCCTATGTAAAACAAGGGATTGAATGTGAAGAGAAGATGCATTTCTAATCCTCTTTCTAGCAACATTGGAAGGTCTAGTAGACAATTGGTTAAGCCAATTTCCTGACAACCATTTTGCTACTTGGGAAAGAATGAAGGAGGCCTTCAAATAAAAATTTCAACATGGAAATATGGCAAAAAACATCATTGAAGAATTAGAGAACTTAGACTAGGTACAGGGGAGACATTTCCTAAATTTGTTTCTAGAGCTAAAGCACTTATGGCTAAACTACTAGATCCTTCCCATGATTTTTTTTGTCAGAACGTGGCTTGTTAAGCCACTTCAAATATCCACATAGTGCAAGATCAACAATTTAGTCCTCCCCACAGCAACGATTGATAAATTTATTGCTATAGAAACAAGGTTGGATCAAATTAGACACCAATATGGAAATAGCTCTTCTATGCTATCATATCTTGTGGAGCCTATAAACCCAGTAACACAATTGAGGAAAAAACTTGAGAACTTAAGAAGAAACAAGCCCCAAAAAGAAAATGAAAGTGCAGTGAATCCACGAAGGCATAAACTTGAAGCATTAAAACTACAAAAGGAGGAGGAGACCAAAGCATAAGAATTGGCATGACTTCGAGAGTAGCTACAAGAACTTCATGCAAGCGGCATTTAAAGGTGGACTATGATGCACCATGAGTAGAAAATGAGGCCATGTGGTAAGTGGATGCACTCTCTTAAGTGTGACTTTCGGCTTATGCAAGAAGAGTAGCAAAATAAGATCAATGGGAGGCATTCCTTGAGTTCCAATTGAGGTACAAGGTGACACCTTTACTTTGGAATTCATTGTATTATGTCTAATAGGTGGATGAAGGTTTTCCTTTGTTGATTGGAAGACCCTAGCTAAGTCACGCAAGTGTTTTACATGATTGGGGAAATGATACTATGTGGGTAAAACATGAAGGAATAGTTGGAAGAAGGATTAGACAACCAAGGACATACTAGCATGATGCAAATAGTTGGCATTTGTATGGAAGAGGTATGATAGATAACTGAAAAATTGGCTTTATACGAGGAAGAAGACATTTTGGCCTAGCTACAAGTGGGTAACTCATTTTCTTGCTATGGAGTTTCTCAAAGTGACTCAAATACGGAAGTTTATGAGGAAAAAGAGAGACCATACAAGTTGTTAGATTGCGTGAACAGTAAAAATCCATAGAAGAGGAAAGAAAGAACCTCTTAAATGCAACAAATATGAAGCTGACTAAAGAACAAAGAAGGAAACCACCTACAAGGTAACGCAATCTATGGAAGAAATTTCTTTTCCAATTCATGAAAGTTCTACAAGGTGGATGAAAGAAAATGAAGAAAAAATTGATATCCAGTGTGCTCTTGCATATGACACTCAATCTATGTGGAATAAAGTGATGGAAGATTCCAACGATGAAGAAAAAACTCTCGACACATTGATGGATAGGAACCCTATCAAAGAAGTTCAGCTACGTGAAAAGGAAAACTCTCATCCTATATTAGTGGCCACTTGATTATGGAATTATCAAAAGATGCTTTCAAAGGTAACATCTTTTATGAAAATTTATGCATTTGCATGGCATAACAAGGATTTGGAAGGAGTACCTGCAATTTTTGGGGAACATGGGATTCCACTCATTGAAGGTGCCAAATTAGTAAGGGGAAAAACCTAGAGGTAAAATTTTTGGGAATTTATCTCGAATATTAAGATTTTTTTCAAAAGTATTTAGATTTTTATATATATTTTTCTTGTTTAATAAAATTAAACAAACAAAATTCTCTTATGTTTTTCATGTGGAGAGATTTCTTGAATTTATGGAAAATTTTTTGAGAAGTTTTTCTTAATTATTTGGAATTTCTTGGATTTCTTGGCATTTTATTTGATTCTTTTCTAATTTTGGTTATATTTCTCCAAAAAAAAGAAAGAAAAAGAGCTGGGTTCATTGTTTTTTGCTGAATCCAAAAAGAAATTCTCAATCTACCCTTCTCACTCTATCTCTAAATCCCACTCGATCCCCTCTTCCCCCATCCCCCATCCCCCAACCCCCCTCCCCATCTCCCCCTCCCCCATCACCACCTTAGTTTAAAAATTTTATACTAAGGTTTATATTTTACTTGTTTTTTATTTTACATTTTATGATTTTTAATTCTTCTTTCTACCCCCTCACTCCACCTTGGTTAAAAACATTTATACTAAGGTTTGTTTTTAAATTTATTTTTATTTTCTTATTTTCACCAAGACATAAGAGAAAATTTTATCCTATGGTTTGACCTTTTCTTTTGCTTTTTTCATATACATTCTTCATGGTTCTAGATTGCACTCGAGTGTCCATCATTTTCAAAGCTAGAGTCATTTTCATGTTGCTTGACACCTCTAAACTCTTTTTTACCAATAGTTTCCCTAGATTTATCACTTGCTCCTACTTTTGCTCAAACACCATATGATTTGCACACATTTAACATGTGATTTCTCACTTTCACATGTCCAACATGGTCTATTACATCTTTATTTTTCCACATGTTTCACATTTTTCATATGTATCATATATCACTTCTCCTTTCTTTACAATTTTCGTTGTCACCAACATCACAAACTACTATGACCTCTTACTTTATACTACATCCCTGACTGAGCCCCTCCCTCCTCCTTGCCCTTTCCTCATTAACCCCTCACTCCTACTACCTTTTCCTTAAACCACTCAATCACACCTATTCTTTCTTCCATCCTCATTGCTTGCTATGGAGTGGAGTTTTGTTACTCCCTTGTGAATGTTTTCTTTCCTTCTCCTCCTAGATTGCTCATATGTTATTTTCAATGTTTTATGCACTCAAGTGTTGAGGTGGCACATCTTTGCTCATTGTTTGAATATTCTCTCTCTAGGATGGAGATACCATTAGGTGGTGGGCAAGTATTGAGCCAGTCAAAGTGGTGACTTGTCAAAATGGTGCACAGGTGGTGTAGAAGTGGCCAACAACATGGGTGCACAAGTAGTCCACAAATAGTTGTTTACAAGGGTCTTGAAGGAAAAGTGAAATCCACATTGCAAAAAGGTCATGTTGAAGGTTTTTAAGGCTTTTAAAGTGTTGTGGAAGGTCTAGGTGAACCCTCCCTTATGCACACCTTTTGTATAAATCAAGGTCAAAAGTGGAAAAGATAACAAGTGAAGATGGTATATGCAATAGATTATGTGTGACCCCCCATTTGAATGTTTTTCTCCATAAAGTCATTACCCGACAAAATAGGGAGACATTGATCTTTGCATGAGAAGATTCTCGGGACAACAAAGTGAACATGAAGATAGAAAAGTAGTTGAAGTGACATATGTAAGAGGAATGGACATACCATAAAGGAGCATTCTTGGAGATAGACTTAGTTCTTCAATGGATGGTACACATGATATCCCTTAGTTTTTGCACAATAACGAACAAATATACATTTCTTTGCTTTGTCATCAAGTTCGTGATATTTTTGTGATGGCACAAGATTATATGCAAAATAAAAGAACATGAGCATATGGCTAACCATAGGTTTATTTCTATTCCAAGCCTCCAAACGAATCATGACTCTCAATGCTTTTATAGGGCTATGATACAATACATGGTTTGCGCACATGACCATTTCCATCCAAAAATCATTAGGAAGGTGCTTTGTATTGACCATACATCATGCCATTTCTAGGAGTGTTCTATTCTTACACTTGAAAACAACATTTTGTTGAGGTGTATATGGAATCATACATTGGTATGAAATTCCTCTTTCATGAAGAAAGGCATTAAACTAATGTGACATGTTTTCACCACCGCAATTTGTGCATAGATTCAAAAGCTTGTTTGAAGAAAAAAATTAATTCAACCATATGTAAAAATTCGTTGAAGAAAGAAAGTACTTCATTCTTCTCTTTCATAGGATACCACGTATGGCGAGTGGCATCACCAATGAAGGTAACAAAATATACATGCTTCCCAAAAGATGGAGTCTTGATGGGACCACATACATCATTATGAACAAGCTACAATTTTTGTGTATTGTGTATATGAATATCTTTTGGAAAGAATCATGATGCATTTTTCCAAGAATTCAACCTTCACATGCATGCTTTTCAATGGACTCAAGTGTTGGCAAACCAATAACCATGTCCTTCTTTTGCAAGTAAAGCAAACTATTGAAGTTCAAGTGACCAAAATGAGAAGGCCAAAGCTCCATTTCAGCCATGGAAGAAGTATGAGCAACCAAGGCATTTGAGGCAGCCCTCTTGTATGTATCCATGTGATTCAAGCCATTAAATAATGTACCAAACATCACGATAATATCACCATTGCTGAGACCATGAACCATACACTTATTGCCAACAAAGTGTACATGAATTCATGCTATGGTAATCAATGGAAGTGAAATTAAGGTCTTCTTGATATCGGGTACATACAATGCATTTTGCAAGAGAATCACAGCTCCATTCGCATTCGTAAGCTCAATTTTTCCTACTCCAATAATAGGATAAGAGGCATTGTATGCACACACCACATGTCCTCCTTTGGGTGCATCTTTCAAAGATGCAAAAAACCTTTTGCATGAAGTTATGTGCTTTCAAGCATCACTATCCAAGAACTAATCTAAGTCAGCCTCACTCACAACCATACACACTAGGGGAAAAAATGAACCCTCCTTGGGCCTTTAGATTAAGGGCTGATTAGTGATGGACCAATGAGAAGAGGGTGGTGGCCACAGTCTAGTCCCTTAATCTCATAGACTAGGCATAGGCTTCTCTAGTTTTGGTGTGGTCAAAGAAGACAAAACCACCTAGAATTCCTGGTTTTAGGTGTGTGAATGGTTTTGGAAGGCTTAGAAATGCATAATAGCCCTTAGATTGGCTCACTGATCCAAAGGTGGAAATTGAATTGCAAAAGTCAAGCCATTAGTCAACATGAGCCCTTGGATCAACATGCTTTTCAATGGATGAGATCAATCTCTTCCTCAAAATTGCACCATTCAATTTGCACCGTTCGCTTTCATCTTTCATCGGACGATTCTAGTTCAAAAGAACTTATTTTGGTCGCGAGTCAATACTGACCATTGGATCTTTAAGTGATCCGATGGATGTGACTTAAATAAAAAATGGAAAGGGCGCCTTTACACAACAGTCCTCAGATTAATCCTCGATCAGACGGTGAAGAATGACTGCGAAAAATGGCTCAGCCCCAAATCTGGTTTGGCGTTAGATTGATGACGATCGAACGGTCCTAAATCATGCAGAGAGAATGCGAAAATTTCCGTGTGATTCTCCTAACTCCCACGCATGTTAGACCTTCTCTCTCTATAGGTTTTATCCCTTTCAATCTTGACCATTAAAATGAAGCATCCTAAGGACAAGAAAAATTCCATTTAAGAATTCAAGCACAAAATTCTTTCAAATACTATTTTATTTAGAAATACCACTAGTGGTTTTCTATGCCCCTTTAACCTCTTAGATTAGGCTCTTTAATCCCTGAAAAATAGGAATCCTTACAAGGCCCATGCAGGGTGTCAGACATTGGTCTATAGAGACCATTCTATGTGTGTGTAGGACGAGGGCTAGTTAGCCAAGGTCCTAAGCTTGGGGGTATATCCTAAGGTATTTTGATGGTTAGGGGGGATGAGTGTTGCATGCTGGACACATGGTGATGCTAGATCATTCCAAATCACTGCTATTTTAGATACGAGAGGATATAAATGGATGGGAGGAGAGTGGCACACACATCATTCAAGCAATTTCTTACAATTGGTATCGGAGCAATATTAGATTTTGGGCGTGAGTTTTTCTTGGGCATGATCTTCATCATCGCATCATTGTCTTCGGGAAGTGTTGAAGGTGTTTTCCATGGCGTGTGACCCACGCGTTGAGGGCTTCAAATCCCATGCTGAGAGAAAGTATCATCGCACCTAGCATGAACTCTCTTTGAACGCATCCGCGGCGTGCTGAAGTTTTTCGTGTACGAGCACGAGTCAAAATTGTATTTTTCTGCCTGCGCTTGTGTAGCCGATCTCATGCGCCGCAGCAGTAAGCACTACTGTCCAGGCCTTAGTACTGTTCGCGGATTTGAATTGCTTCCCATGCGTGAAAAGTTTTCAGTGCGTGTGGCAGCCAGAAGAGAGCATAAATTGTTTTCGTGATGTATTGGAGCCAGCGTCTTTCTCTATATATAAAATTTTTGGATTTTATATTGTATGTGGGATAAGCTTGCGAGTGCACCTTGCTCTGCCTTACAGGTCGTCAATTCGCTTTCTACTCTTCATATGGGATAATATATAGTGTTGTGCGCCTTCCAGCTACAGGACAAGTGTTCAGAGCATTGAAGAATTTGAAGTTCTTTCTCGGAGCACTTTCCATAGAGTATCTACAAGCCATACTTTGGAATTATTTCCTTTCTACAACAGAGGGTGAAAGTGGACTGTTCTTCATCGAGCATCATCAAACAAAGCACTTTTTGAAGGCACATGCGATCCACGAACCAAAGGGAGTCGATACTCTACTCTTACTTCTTCAACTGGATGCTTCACGAATATCAAAAGGATCTAAGATAAGTATTTAGTCAATATTTGGTTGATTATTTTTTTTGATTGTGCATGTTAGAAGTATTCTTGCATTACGCATAGAATGACGTAAGTAGAGCGTTAGTAGAGATGTATGTTCGGTGCTTGAGCTTTTC
The DNA here is from genome assembly GCA_020310875.1 of Ceratopteris richardii. Lineage (NCBI taxonomy): Eukaryota > Viridiplantae > Streptophyta > Polypodiopsida > Polypodiales > Pteridaceae > Ceratopteris > Ceratopteris richardii. The sequence continues at coordinate 209,147,639 of CM035406.1, forward strand.
TTGCAGGTGGTAAGTATCGACAAGTATCGAAAAGAGAAAAAAAAAAAAAAAATTATATATATATATATATATATATATATATATATATATATATATATATATATATATATATATATATATATATATATATATATATATATATATTGATTGAGGGCCTGTAGAGCCCAACAACATACTTGGAAAAGTTTTCAATTGTAGGTGTTCATTGAGAAGACAAAATAGATCGTGCCTGTCGGCACTGATGATTTGATTTTATTGAATGCTTGACGCTCTTCGAAATTATTTCAGATTTTAAAGTGACGCCGTTAGGCTGCCAAAATTTCTAAAATATTAGCATGCATGAGCATTGAAGTTTAGGAAACATATTAAAGTTTCTTTCTTTTGTCTTTTTCTGTTAAGCAAAGGCTTTGATTAGTTCTTTTTCCGCTTGCCACTAGTATATACGATTGATTAGTGTTTTTTTTTTTAAGAGAGAGAAGAAAAGAGAGAAAACCAAAAGAAAAGTTACTTGCCTTTAGTCCTAGCATGGAACCCGAACCATCATCACCTGTTAGAACAGATACCCTTATGCTGGAACCTCCAATGGATCCAATTCAAGCCATGAATAATAGAATTTCATTCTTGGAGAGTTCTCTTCAGGATATCTTGGAACACGTGCATAGTTCCAAGAAAGAAGAAGAGCCGCTCGATTCTAATTTGCCACAGATGGAGGTAGATGCTCGAGATGAGCATCAAACTTCAGAAGTACCTAGAGATAGCGTCTTAGTTAGAGAAGCCAGATGGTAGCTTAAGGAACTTAAGCCGCCAAGATATCATGGCTCAACTAGCACCAGGACTGCTGATGCGGTTGAGTAGTGGCTCAACAAGTGGGAACAGTGCTTCCGCCTGTGTCATATCACTAATCATAGGCACAAGATTCAACAAGCCACTTATAATCTTATGGATGTCGCACATAGGTGATGGCGTAAGATAGAGCAGGATAAGAAGGAGCCCACGACATGGGATCAATTTAAAATCCTATTTTATAACAATTTTGTACCACTTGATGAAAGGTCTAGAGCACTAGACACCTGGTTCTTCATTAGTCAGAAGAATCAATCAGTTCAGGAATATGCAAATAGGTATAGAGAGGTACTTCTGAAAGTACCTGATTCAATTCTAGAATTCCTTCAAGTCCACAAGTTTGTTTTGGGACTCAGAGAAACTATCCGACCTTTAGTGAGGAAGGAGCGGTGTCCGTCTTTGGCACAGGCCACAGAGATGGCCTTGGTTTATGAGGACGGCCACAAGAGCACAGGCTCCCAGGGCCAAAATCCCCATGGACTAGGGTTAACCGACCTTTCCATACTTCGACTTCTGGTTCGGTCAGTGCACAGCCTTCTAGGGAGGCTAAGCAGGTGCACATGATCCAGACAATCTCAGGAGGAAAGAGAAAAGTGTCTGCTCTGGCTGAGAGGGCATATAACCGATCTATTCTTACCCCTCAGCAGAAAGAGAAGGCAATGAAAGAGGGTTTGTGCTATGGTTGCTTAGGGCAGCACTTGTATAAGGATTGTCCTAAAAAGAAAAAGATAGCAGCCACCATAGTCATAAATCTGACTCAGGCAGGAGGTGGGAGTGATGATGAGTTTGGGGATTCCCCATCTCCACTATCATCTCCCATAGTGGCCATGACAGTCACTAAAAAGGTTCCAACTATGCCAGATGATGTGCTTTCGCCAGTGGCACAGAAAGGATACCAGTTCCCAGATAGTGAGCTTATTGTCATGAGAGGAGTCATGGCAGGACAGCCTGTCAAGGTACTCTTTGACACACGTTCGACTCATAATGTTATTAGTTCCCGATTAGTTAAGAGATTACGCTTAGACACAGTACAGTCAGATGATACTTATACCGTAGAGCTAGCTGACGAGAAGGGAACTGAGACTTGGGATAGACGAGTAGTTGATCTTCCTATTCAAATCCAGTCCTATAAGGACAGATTGGACTTTGAGATAACGAGATTAGCTCGATTTGACTTAGTTCTTAGTAAGAAGTGGCATGCGAGGAAGAAACCAGTCATTGATTTTGCTTCGCATGTGTATCAGTTTGAGCATGAAGGAAGGAGATTATTGATCCGTGGAGAACCAGATCTCCAAGAGACGCGATTGGTGACTGCCACCAAGTTGCTCAAAATTGATTGTAAGTATATCTATTTTCTTTATTTCATGTATTTGTCGTATGTTGAGATGGATTCATGCAGTCATGGAGACTCAAGTTGGAATGCTCTAGCACTTTCAACGAAAGTGAGAGGAGAATTCCAAGAGTTGTTTTTAAAGGAATTACCATCAGGTTTGCCTCCTTGCAGGAATATAGAGCATAGAATCCAATTGGTAACAGGAGCGAGTTCGACCACTCGGCCACCATTTCGAATGAGTTTGCAGGAGGAAAATGAAGTCCGCAAGGTTGTGGACGAGTATCTTCAAAAAGGGCTGATTAGACCCAGCTATTCACCCTTTGTCGCACCAGTTCTTCTTGTGAAGAAGAAGGATGGATCTTATAGGATGTGTGTTGATTATCGAGCACTCAATAAGATCACTATTAAACATAGATATTCCATGCCCGAATTGATGATCCTTTGGATGCTCTAGGTGGATCCATTGTGTTTAGTAAGATAGATTTAAAGAGTGGCTATCATTAGATTAGAGTGAAAGATCATGATGTACATAAGACAGCTTTCAGGAACCGTTTTGGTCATTATGAGTATTTTGTCATGCCCTTTGGTTTGACGAATGCTCCAGCTACATTTATGATGTTAATGAATGATATCTTATGACCTTTCATAGGAAAGTGTGTTGTTGATTTTGTGGATGATTTGCTAGTGTATAGTGGGACTGTGCATGAGCATGAAAATCATTTAAGATTTGTGTTGAATATTTTAAAAGAAAATCAACTGTATGTAAATCCGGAGAAGACACAATTGTTTCTTCCGAGGATAGAGTATCTAGGGCATGTGATTTCAGCCGATGGAGTTCAGATGGATCCCAAGAAGGTATCAGTTATTTTAGCATGGCCTACTCCTCAAGATGAGGGGCAGTTACGGTTATTCTTAGGACTTTCCAATTTCTATAAAAAATTCATCTCTTCATATTCATCGATAGCAGCACCTATGATGAACTTACTTCAAGGAAAAATTCTATTTGCATGGAAGCAAGAGCAGCAAGAGACTTTTGATACTCTGAAACAAGCTGTTTTAGAGGCTCGTATACTCAAAGTGGTGGATCCTCAGAAACCATTTGAGTTAGAAACGGATGCTAGTGGCATAGCCATAGGAGCAGTCTTGAGTCAAGAGGGCAGGCCAATAGCTTTTGAAAGTAAGAAGTTAAGTAGTGCACAACGCAATCGGCCGGTGCATGAACAAGAGTTGTATGCGGTGGTGCAAGCACTTAAAGTTTGGAGACACTATCTTTATGGTGCAGACTTTAAGGTATTCACAGATCATCATACACTCAAGTATTTTTGTAGTCAGCTAGATCCTCGAGGCTGACAGGCTCATTGGGCTGAGCTCATGCAGGAATTTCACATGGAAATCTTGTATAGAAGAGGCAAAGAAAATATAGTAGCTGATGCATTATCTCGTATAATGTATCAGATGAGCTTTACAGTTTTAGAAAGCTCACTGCTTCAAGAAATTAAGGAAGCACAGGTGGAAGATCCACATTTGTTACAGATAGTTAGAGCCATTAGCGATGACTCTATTTTAGGAGACGGGACAGTTCCAATTGTTTCTTCTTCTACTAAAGCAAACAAGTCCATTCAGTATTCTAATTTCTCACAGGAGAATGGAATAGTGAAGCGGAAAGGAAAGGTTTGTGTACCAGATTCCCGGGATTTACGAAAGAAAGTCATGCATGATAACCATGATGTTCCCTGCGCAGGACATCCTAGTGTTGACAAGACAAGACAGCTTGTTAGAACAACATTTTGGTGGCCTGGATTAGACAGAGATATCCATACTTATGTTCAACAATGCTTTATGTGCCAAGTCAACAAAGCAAAAAGGATAAAGACACCAGGTCTTTTACATCCTTTACAAGTTATAGATCATAATTGGGATAGTATATCCATGGACTTCATAGTGGGGTTACCGCGGACCCAAAGGAAGCAGGATACAATCCTAGTTGTGGTAGATAGACTAAGCAAGATGGCTCAGTTTATACCTACGCAGGAGATGATAGAAGCTCCATAGGTAGCGGAGTTGTTTATCCAGCATGTCTTCAGATTGCATGGGTTACCGACATCCATAATCTCATATAGGGATGTCAAGATTTACAGGACATTTCTGGAAGTTTGTATTTGACAAACTGAAAGTGTCACTAAAAATGCGTAGTGGTGATCATCCACAGACAGATGGTCAGACCAAGAGGGTCAACCAAAATCTAGAGGATATGTTGCAGGCATATGTGTCTAAGAGACAGACAGATTGGGATAGTTATTTGCCACTAGTAGAGTTTTCTTATAATAATAGGCCTCACAAGGTGACTGGGATGTCTCCTTTCAAGATGAACTATGGCATGAATCTCACTGCTCCCAGTACCATAGCAATGCCTAAGAAATGTCCTAGTGCTTCCGAGTTCTTAGCGAATCTCCAAGAAAACCTTGAAATAGATAAAGCCAAGATGGAGGAAGCAGCTGATAGAGCAAAAGAGTATGCTGATAGGAAAAGATCTCCTAGATCCTTTCAGGAAGGAGATCGAGTCTTCCTTCAAGTACTAGCTAGATCTACTTCATTGTCCACAGGGAAGTGTACTAAGCTATCACCAAGGTATTGTGGACCTTGGAAGATAGTAAAGAAGTTGAGTGATGTTGCATACCGATTAGAGCTTCCTCCAGATTGCAGTCCATCCAGTGTTTCATGTCAGTAAATTAAGAAAGTATATTTCTAGGGAGAATAATCTAATAGAGGGTATTGTTTCTTTGCAGGAAACCGATAGAATAGACCATTCTCCAAATCGAATCCTATGGAGATAGAAACGGTCGAGGAATCGTGTCATCCAAGAATATCTGGTAGGAATCAGCAGCTCTAGTTCGTAAGTACTTTCCCTCATTGATCATTGAGGAAAATGATCTTTAGAAGGGGGAGAGAGTGTCAGACATTGGTCTACAGAGACCATTCCATGTGTGTGTGGGATGAGGGCTAGTTAGCCAAGGTCTTAAGCTCGGGGGTATATCCTAGGTATTTTTATGGTTAGTGGGGATGAGTGTTGCATGTTGGCCACATGGCGATGCTAGATCATTCCAGGTCACTGCTATTTTAGATACAAGAGGATATAAATGGATGGGAGGAGAGTGGCACACACATCATTCAAGAAATTTCTTACACAGGGTTCATTTTTTCCCCTAATGATTTAGAATGCAAAGATGCATCATAATGACATGTAACAACACATGCCCAAAAATGTTGAACCACGTTGGCTTCATCATTCTTTGCGTTTGAAGAATTTTTAGCAATATATATGTTGGACTCCTTCTTTTCATTGTGCTTAGCGAGATTTCTACACTCATCAATAGTATGGCTAGCCTTTTGGAATTGGAAAAAATGCATCACTACTTACTCAAGTGATGTTCAATAGTGAAGCTAATAACTCTTAGAACATACCTCATGATACCCTATAGTCTCTAAACCTCTACAAGTATGACATGCGAAACTAGTGAATAGGTGGAGGTGCTAGAAAAAGATAGAAAGTGTGATTTTTGAAGTGCCCAAAGACATTCTTCCATCATGTAAATGCTAAAATTCTCTCCATATCATGAGATATTACGATACAAAGATAGTTCCACATATTTTCAAATTCACAAATCCTCTCTTCATATGCAAGTTTTCTCCCCAAAAGATTCATAAAGAAATATTTTACTCTCGTGAAAATATGGTAAATGGGGGGTTTTTGATAAGTTTGTAATATTTTTTTAGTATTTTTTTCTTGCTTTTTCTAATTCCCTACGATAATACATATACCATTCTTCATGTATTTATCGATTTTTCATTGCTAATCATCTTAAGCTATTCCCTTTTGTGCTTCCAAAAGTGGAGATTCTCTAGAACTTATTCCTATAATTTAGTTCAAAGGAGTAGAAAGGGAGCCTTTGAGGATGCAAAATACCTCCTCAATTCATGCATTTTATGAATCTCATGATTGCATAGGGAATTAATATGCCATACTCTAAATACACATGATTTTCCTTACCAAACCATAACTCATGTGCCTCCTTTTCTCTCCCCCAAAATAAGAATTTATTAAATTTAGGTGCTAGAATTCTTTTTTTTTTTTTGAAAATGTGATTGAAAGGGGTCTTTGAATAGCGTTTGAACTCCTAGTATTGGAACATTTTTTGGATTTCTTGACTCTATGTTGAATAGACTATACTATATGTACACATGATTTTTCTCATCAATCTATGACAAATCCATTTTCTTTTGCCTCACCCAAAATGGTTAGTTATCAAAATAGCACCTTCAATTATATAAAAATCATGTAATAAGGCTATTTTGGAGATACCTGAAGCTTATGATTTCTTGCATTTGAGAGAATCCTTGACTCTAAATGAGAGTACATATCTCATGCTCCCCATACATAGAATTTCCTTTAAAGAACTTTCCCCAAATCCCATCCTTTTGTTTTCCCAAAGATGGAATGTTACTAAAGTTAGCTCCAAAAATTTTCAAAAAGTAATATAAGGGGGTTTTGAGGGCTCCATAATAGCCATCTTCGCAACCATTTGGGAATATTTTTGTGTCTGCACATATCTCTATATACCATATCTCAAGCGTGTCAAGTTACAATCTCAAGCGTGTCAAGTTACATCTGAAACTGACCCGAAACACCCTTCAAATATCTTCTGCAATATGGAAGTTCATCTAGATTTATACTTGGAAATTCAATAAGAAATTCAAATTTACATGTACCTATAGATAGATGATATGTCCATGACCTTATTCTTTTTTATGATGAAGAGTTACTCCTGTATATTCGATGGTGATGTGATATTCTTGCTTTAGTACACATTGCTTTAAGATACTCAACGATGACTTGTCCCTACTCCATCATGGCCAATCCTAGAAGATACTTCCCCTTCCAAGAAAGCTATGTGGTCGTCAAAAATCAGCCACAGGTGGAATGAAGAATTTTTGTATGATATGTTGAAGCATGATGTTTTGGATACAATGTGCACCTCTTGAATCAACTGTGTTGGTTCGAGTCCCAGGTTTGATACCATTGCTCTCATACCAATATTGTAACAAGATTTAAGTTAATCCCTGGCTAAATTCATCTTATGCGAGGTCACACGCAGAGACTTAATTCTCTTTTCAACCGTGCCACGCCTAAGCTTCTCACGCAAAGCTACGAGAGTCTTACTCTCTCTTCAACCCTGCCACGCCTAAGCTTCTCACACAAAGCTACGACAGTCTTACTCTCTCTTGATTCTTCCCTCTTGAACCTGTATGAAGCATCATTCTCTACTCATGACAAGTGGCACGAATATTCCACTAGCCTTCTTACCTACGGGGTATTTCACACCCAATTTTAAGAAAAGAAAAAAACAACGTTATACATTATAAGAGACGCTTTTTAATTTAGGCTTAATTGACCATGCATTAGCAATGGGAATTCATTTACGCGTAGCCAAAATTCAGAAAAGCTTTTCTCTTGAAGGATGCGATGGTTAAAGAGACACTTATTTTGATGCTTTGAACTTGTAAAAGTCCATCAATGTTGTCCTGAAGCATTCAAGGAGCCTCGTGTGGGTTTGGTGATTTATAATTAAAAGGGGGAGGCTCTTTTCTTGTCGGGCCTTTGTCATGGATTTGGCAACCCCCTCATTTGTGAGAAGTAACCTGGCCCCTCCTCCAGGGGAGACCGGTAACCTGGCCTCTCTGTTGGAGGGGGGATCTTGTGCTGCCCTTGGGGCCTCGGAGAGTGTTGAACCCCCTTGGTCTCCCTCAATAGATCCGCAATTCTGTCAACTCAGGAGGAGCTCAAGAAAGCTTGCCTCGTCGGCCAAATGTTTGGCCGTAGGCCCACGCTCGAAACCGTGTGACAGTGGCTTCGCAACGAGTGGTTCCCCCATGGGTTAATTGTTTGTAAGTGTCAGTTCTTACCGGCAAGCCACATGTTGCTAGTCTTTGAAAATGAAGATATGGCGTTTCGAGCCCTAAGTGTCGGAACCTGGCAACTTGGCCGGGCGACTCTGTGCCTATTCAAATGGTCCCCTGATTTTACTCCCGACAAATGGAAATCGCTTCCGTACCCTCTCTGGGTTGAGCTCCCTAACCTGTCATACTTCTTGTACAACTTCATGTGGGACATTGTTTCTCCTATCGGCAAGCCATTGGCCTCACGCGAGGACATTGGTGGTCTCATTTATGAAGGTGCAAGACACTCGTTCAACGCTTGGTGGCACCCTCAAATCTGTGTCGAGGCTGACCTCAGCACGCCGCTTCCATCGAAGATCAAAGTGGACTTGGGCGAAGGGGATGTTTAGGAGCAAGACGTCAATTACAAAAACCTTTCCAACACGTGCTTTCGTTGTGGCCAACAAGGTCACAGGATTAAAGATTGCCCTTTGAGACAAAAAAGTAAGTGAAGTCAAGAAGCCCCCAGAAATGCTCAAGACAACAAAGGGGCATTGACTCACTCGACCAAGGAAGAGGAAGTCAAGGGCCCCCTTAATCCAGAAGCTGATGCATACGAGTTCATCAAAGTCAGAAGAAGAAGGAAAAGAAGCCCTAGGGCGACTTCTGAGCGAAACAACATGTCAGTTACCCCCTCCAGCAACTTGTATTGCAATCTGGAAAAGGAGATCAATGAGTTTGACTACCCAGGTGGGAACCAACTTAAGGTGGACACCAACGACAAAGCCCTAGAGATCCTTGACAGTAAAGAAACCTCCCAGGAGGGTTACACTACAAGCAAAGAAGACGGCTTTACTACTAGTAACGAAGATAACATGGATAGTGAAAGTTCCATCATTGGATCGACTATTCCGGAAACGGTGTCGTAAACGGTGCCCAGTTGTTCCCAACAGGAGGCAGCCCGCAAAGGAAAACAAGCTATGGAGTTACCCTGGAAAAGCCCCCACAAGAACCTATTGCTAACTCGGGATCCGATCCTAGCAAAAAAAAAAGATGAATCCAAGAAAAGAAAGGACAAAGCTCCCTCCCGCAAAGAGGGCTCACTATGACAATGATCATCATCTCGTTAAATGCTAGAGGGCTAACCGACCCCTCAAGAGCGACCATCATTGGTCAATGGCTTCGCGACATTAGCCTAAACCCAGAATTTATATGTATTCAAGAGATCAAAATTGATGGAGAAGACCTCCAGAAATGGCTTAGACATGTCTCCTCGACCCATGTTTGATTTTCAACGGCACAGCACCAGCGGAGGTCCGGTGGAACGGTAATCGGTATTAATCAATTCTGGTTTGAAAAGCTTGAGAACTCCATTGAAGATGAATGCCATCAATGGATTGGTGTTTCTTTTGGTGCTCCCTTTTGTTTTACTTTAGTTTATTTGTACGCCCCTAATGGGGAGTTAGAGAGACTGAACACTTGGGCCTCCTTGGACTCGCTCCCCCACTTCACCATGGTGGAGGACCCTATGGACAGATGGATGGGCAAGGGCAGGGTCATCGATAGTCGGGAGAAAGAAACGTGGGACAAAACCAAACTACACTTGGATTTGATTGAATTCAAAGATTCGAATGGCTTTTCTTGGTCAAATCTCCAAGCGAGCGAGGACCTGAGGAAAGCTAGACTTGACAGATGCTACATTTCTCAGAGGTTTACTCATCAGTGGGGCCACCCTTCCCTCATGCAACGCACCGAACTCACCATCTCTGATCACTACCCGATCGTTATCACTTTCCAACCTTCCACCAAGATCCGTAAGGCTCCTTGGTTCCACGCCAGTGCACCCTCCTTCTCTCTCCCCTCCATCCATCAAGAAATTGTTGATGTGTGGAAGGAGGCGTTCGCCTCTGGCTTGTCCCCAGCTAAGTGCTGGAGAAGTGCAGTCAATAAGTCACGACAGATCATGATTAGACCCACGAAGATGCTCGAGACTTTGCAGCGAGCTCGTAGAGAAGCCCTATATCATAGACTCTCGAGGCTCGAGGAGGAAGTGAACAAAGGAAAATCTCAAGGCCAGAAAGGTCTTCGAAAAATCAGAGCACTGCTGAGATATGAGAAAGAAATACAAAGGAAAAATTTGCAAATTTTATTCAAGGAGTGGTGGGCTGGCAAAGCCGACAAACCCACCAAAGAGATGTGCCGTATCCTTAAAAGGAAACATAACAGAGAATCGATCCCCTTATTGCTAGACCTAAATGGCAATGTATGCAATACGGAAGAAGATAATTTTGGGATCATTGAAGGGCACTTCACGAGACTCCTGGGGACCTCGAACCCCCTCTCCCACCATAGAAGGGACTTTATGGCAGCTATATCTAGGGTTTCCCCCCAGAGGATACCACTCAGCCTTTGCTCCCTACTACATGCCCCTATCTCTGAAGCAGAAATCATCGTCTTGATGCCCTCCCTTCTGGTAAGAGCCCAAGACCAGACGGGCTCACTAATGAGTTCTTTAAATCCTTCAAGTTCGTGGTTGCCACCCCTCTTCGTCTGGTTTGGCAAGAGGCGCTCAAGTTTGGCGCGCTTCCTTCTTGTCTCAATAATGGCATTATCAAGTTAATACACAAAAAAGGGGAAAAGAACAGAATAGAGAACTGGCGTACTATTACGATGCTCCAAACAGGATACAAGATCATTGCCAAGGTCATTGCCAACAGAATCTCTTGCCACTTGAGAGCGTGGTTAAGCGAGGACCAAAAAGGTTTCATCAAAGGTAGGTCAATTTTGCAAACCAGTATAGATATCTGGGAAGTTCTTGAATTTGCAAATGAGTCTAAACAAGATGTGGTCTTCCTCAAGATCGACTTTTGATAAAGCCAACGACAGGCTGGAATGGGACTATATTCTGCAATCGCTCCAAGATCTTGGATGTAGTAAAAAATTCACCAAGATGATTGTGACTGTTACCCTCAGATTCCCACATGGAAAAAAGATTCTATAGCATTTTTTTTGTATTTAATTTTTGATTGCTGCACTCTCAAGTCTCCTGGAATCTAAATCTTCAGGTATTTGTGGCTTTGCAATGTCGTAAGAAAGGATCATCTTTATTGTTCTTTGATTGAAAAAAAGGGGAAATAAAATGGAAAAAAAAAAGAGAAAAGAAAAAAACTCATTACTGGTGCCCTGCAAATGTTGCCTCCCACTCTTCCCGTTTGTCTGGCATGTGTCGTTGAATGTGGGAGATCATATCAAGGATCAATTTATTGCCTAAAAACATATACTACTGGGGGTCTTCTTCTTTGACCACGGGACGATTGGGGGGGGGTTGGTTTCTACAGGCAGGAGCGAGGCGGGGTGGGTGGTGGTCGCCCACCCTTAGACATGTCAGGGATAGGAAGTCAGAGGGGTGGGGGTGTTGTTGGGGTTTCGTCCTGAGCAGCCGGATATGAACAGGAGAGAATTCGTTTTGGGGGTGATGCTTTCCCTCGATTTTTTTTCTCCACAACAACAACAGAAGGGCTGTTGAGGTCCGGGTCTTGTAGGTGATGAAGGACGATCAGAGAAGCAATGCAGGGGGATTTCGCTTGGCATTCAAGGGTAAGCATCAATCGAGGCTTAGATCATTCAAAGAAGATTTTTTTCAAAGAAGAAACAACTGAGAAGAAGCTTCAAAAGTTGGGGAAAAGAGGTTGTCGCATGCAACTATTTGTCATGAAGTTCAGAGTATTATCGTGCAAGCTGAACTGAATTAGAGGATCGCCACTTCTTTCTACTCCTTTACTCCTCGTTGTGTACGTATTCATAGATGATTCCACATCATAGATGAATTGTCAAGCAGGACTGCCGAAGCTCGCGACATGAGACACATATAGTCTGCCACCCCCTTAGTGCTGACAGGAGTACAGTCTCCCAAGATGGTTCAAGGCCGGAAGAAAGATATGAAGAAAAGCAGACGGAAATCCCTGCACTCGCGGTGGTGGGAAGGCGAAGATCTGCACAAGAATCCAAAATGGCTGGAGGATAATCTGAGTGAAATGGAGGGAAAGGTTAAAACAATGTTAAAGCTAGTAAATAAGGATGCAAGTTCACCACCACATGCGGATGACAGGGAACGTCCAATAGGGCATGAACTAATAATGCAAGTAATAGAGGAATTCTACCACGCCTACAGGACTATGTTAGAAAAATGTATTCAATTAACTGGACACATTCATGATATACCACATGAAATTGAGAAAGGATCTGCAAAGCAAAGGGCAGTAAGAGCACTAAGAGGAGGTAGAGCTGGTCTTGGAGAATGCTACTGCCTATACGTAGAGAGTGCATTTAGAATGAAATGTTACCAACAAATGTGTCTGAGATCCAGAGGATTTTATTGTAAAGCATAGGGAGGAGGGGAACACACTACGGAATTATGAGGCTTATCTGAAGGCATTGGACATGAAAAAAAAAAGTTGATCAGGCTGAATTAGTTTGGAAGAATAAAATTTTGAAGAGTCGATGGTCTATACCAACAAGATTGGTCTCGTATGCTCTAGCAATGTTTGAGAGACATCAGAAGTCTCTGGAAGTAATCAAGCTGCTCGCCTCCCGAGATGTTGAAATCAGACAAGAACTCGATAAATGGATAATCTCAAAAAGAAAATTTCATGTTGCATACATCAAGCAAGCAATGCAAGTATTTGAATGGGAAAAGAACTGGAACAAGCTGATTCAGGGTGGATGCTGAAAAGGGAGTTGGGGGCTCTGTAAATTTCCTTGGTACCCTCAGTTGGATTGGGTCTGGTGTACTAAGGGGCATGTATTGGCTTGAGAGACAGGCAAAAGAATCAGCAGATATGTCCTTACAAAATATGACAGTTGAATTGAAGGCGAAAGAATATGCCATGAACTCCTTGCAAGAACAACTTGAAGGCGATCTTTCTCATGCCAAAGAGCTGTCTTTGCAGCAGTTTAAGAAGTCAAAGCAGGAAATAGAAGCTTTGATGAACGATATATCATCTGCAAAATCGATTACTGAAACTTTAGAGAGAGAGCTTACCACTGAGAAATTGGTGTCAGAGAATTTAGGTAAGCAAATAAAGAGCTTGCAACTTGTCTTGGAGGAGACACAGAAACAGAAAGAGACACTTGAGTCCAAAATTATTGAGGAAGGAAATAGGGGAGTTCAATTGGAAGAAGATAAGAAACGGATTAATTCCGAGTTGGAGAAAAGGCTAGTGGAACGTGACACTTTACGACTGGCACTGAAAGAAAGAGAGAAGGCTTTTGAAGATCTTGAGTCACTGTTCACAGTAAAACTTGAAGCTTTATCACAAGCAGAGTCTAAGATTGATGAGGTTATTAAGGAAGTTTGTTCTCTTAAGGAGAAAGTAAGTTCAAGTCAGAATAATCTAGATTATCTAGAAGGAAAATTGGCCTCGACTAATGCACATGGTCAGCATCTGGAGCATAAGCTTATCAGCATGACCTGGTCATATCAAAGGATGAGGTGAGCCTGCGTAAGCATCAGCTAGCAGAACTTGAGGGCCTACAAGATAAATTGAAGAAAGATATTAATGAGTCTGAAAGTTATGTCAAATCATTAGAAACAGCTTTAGAGAACGAAAAGAAAATATCAGCATCCAACAAAAGGCAGCTGGATTCTGCCAAGAAATCTATTACTGAAGCGAAAGATCACATCAACTTTTTACGGAAAGATGTGGCAAAGGCAAAGTCAGAGTCTGAGAGAATGCGCTTGGAGAGGATCAAGAAACTAGAAGAAAAGTCAAAGGATCCTTCTGTGGAAGGTAACAAGCAAACAATGGGTGCAGCTGACACCATGAAGGAACCTCGTACAGTGTCTGATGATTTGCTTCCTGGTGAGACAGAATCATCATCTAATCCTCGTCTCATCCCTGCTGTCATGGAACCTTCATCAAAGGAGGATGCTCCACAAATACAGGAGAAGAACATTACAGTACAGGGAGGCTTTAGAGGAAAAAAAAAACTTGTATCTTGGGATTGATCTCAGATTCAGTTTCAAATAGCAAGAAGAGGAAGCTATATCTATCTATACTGTCTTTCATTGTCTTACATATGAAGGATATATGGATCTTGATGCGATTGTTGATCCCATTCAACATGCTAGTCTGCAACCAGTTATTTCAGTATTGTATGCTTCAGATTGTGAGTTATTGCATAAATATATGCCTAGCTTTTTGGCCAATATTTTTCCTTTGATGAACGTGATTTTCATTTTGAACCTATGCTAAAATTTGTGGTGACTGTGTATTCGCTCTGAGTATGAGGATATGCAAGGGTGGAGATTTCTCCATTTATGAAGTGTGCCTCAAAAAATGCAAGACCACATGTAGAGTCAGAGATATCTGTCTATCCCATCTTCTTTTGAGAGTAAGTGTTCTAAAGTTCCATAAATCAATGTGTCTGGTTATCAACATGACTCTATTACAAAGTGAATCAGTAAAGATGACAATAAAATCAACAGTGTTGAATACACTTGATCTTGGCCTATAGGACCGATTCAGTGACCCTTCTTGGTAACGCATCGACCCAAATTAACATTAATGGCAAACTTTCGAAGGTGATCAAACTTGAAGATCTATCAGACAAGGGTGCCCATTGGCTCCCCTTCTCTTTGCCATTGCCACGGAAGGGCTTAGCAGGCTGATGGAGCATGAGGTGGTTGCTCGTAATATCAAAGGCCTCCGTTTGCCTCAGGACCACAGTCAGATCACCATGAGACTTTTTGCAGATGATATGAACGCGTTTGTCCACAATGATAGTACCAGCCTGGAGACGTTTTGGAGGTGCCTGGCTACTTTTTGTGAAGCCTCTGGATCCACAATCAACCATTCTAAGACCGCCTTTAGAGCTATTGTTGGGTCACAGCCCAACCTTCTCATTGATCAAGGCTGTCAAATCATTTCGCAGGGCCAAATTTTTCAGCTTCTTGGGATTCCCTTGGGGTTTGGCGTCTCCATGGAACAACGGTGGAACTAGGTGTTGGCCGAACTCGAAAACAACCTTAACTATTGGAGAGGTATGAAAATCAATCTCGTTGGTCGTGCTATGGTTATCAACACGTTCCTCTTATTGTCTACCATTTATTTCCCTTCTTGTTGGAGACCGAAAGAGCAAGATCTGTCCAAACTGGATAGTATTTGTAGAAACTTCCTTTGGACGGGTGACCACAATAGGAGGGGGGTGCCTAAAATCAAATGGTCCATCTGCACCAACCATAGAGATAATGGGGGACTTGGTATCCTGGACATTGGGTGTATGGCTAACAAACTGGTGGCCAAATGGATGATTAAGGCTTGGTGCAACGGGGAGACCTTATGGGCCAAGTTGATCTTCAGAAACAAGAATGAGTTGGCTCTCATGGGTTTCCCAAATTGGAAGAATCTTGACATCTTGACCTTGTTGTTTTCCCCGATCCCCGTCTTCCCAAAAGGCTCAAATCTTGTGTGCTCCCTATGGAAGAGTTGGAATAAAGTCAAAAGCTACACAAGAATAAGTGAAGAGTGGAAGTGGGCAGCCAGTATCAGACAAAACGACTCTATCTGGTTTTCGATCGATGGCATTCGGAGTGTGGAATCTTGGAACATTCAAAATGCCAAGAAGTTATGGAACAAAGGCTTCAAAAAATGGAAATATCTCTGGAAACAAGACACCAACGGCTGGATCAACTTCGAGGATATTGACCCTTGCGTCAACATTTCGTACGAAGAATGGAACACTTTGCAAAGCAGATGTCTCGCCTGGGACCGACACAAAGCTCACCTTCTCATGGGACATGACACGTTGAGCTCACTTGGCCTCAAATGACACAATGGGAATAGCCTATCAAAAATCCCGAACATCAAAGAAACGATTGACTATCAGGTTAACCTGAGCAACAAGAAGTGGTGTCTGTCATGGACACGGCTTCGGTGGGACATGAAGTTCATGGCTATCTGGCACCCCCTCATAGAAATCAAAAAGTCTGTCCTATTATGGCAAATTCTTCATCATGGCATTTGGACCAACCTTAAGGCTAGCAAATTTTGTGGGACTCCTCCCTAGTGCAAACACTGCTACCGGTCTATCAAAGATGTATCACACATCTTCTTTACCTGCCCCAACTGGAACAGACTCTGGCAGATGGCTGGAAAGAAAATTAGACTTCAGAAACATCTGAGTTGGCAGCAGGCCCTGCTTGGAGAAGCGATCGGTTGCTCCGCGACTCTCTAGAATGCCATGAGAGCGGAGGTCGTTAACTGTAAGAAATCCCCACCCCCCCCCCCCCCCCCCCGTCCTCAGGCATCATCAAGTACTCCTTTTGATCAATAACAAGCTTAAACCCAAGTGGGCCCCACATGAGGGTGATGAGAGGGTCATTAACTTTCTTTGTAATGCCAGCTAAGCTCTGTAAAAGCTTCCCCTGCTTTGTGGGATTTGGGGGGTCCCATGGGCACTAGTCCCCTTCTCTTGTAGTTTTCTTTATTTAATTCAAGTCAGGGAGAGTAGGCTAATGCCGAACTTCCTTTATATTAAAACAAAATTGGATAAAAGGTCCTTCTTTGAATATCTTAGCCATGGATTCGGTAGTAGGCAGAGGACTTGTGGTCCTCAAAGGGTTGTATGGTACACACTCTTGACCATGGGAGGTAACATCTCAATGACCAATAAAGGATAGAAAACCGATGGAAAGACAAATGTCCCCTCATCCTAGTGAAATGGTTGATTGCTCTTCATGCAACGAGTTGTTGAGTCGTAAGGCGGGCATCCTCATATGTGTCAATTGGTAAGTATGGACGGATGGAAAATGAACACTTGATTTATATCAAAATCATGTGCTTGGAATTGCATTTTGAATGCTATTTTCATGAGAACTTGGTTAAAGTAGTTAAAGAAACCTGTTGAAGGAGAGAAAAAGATAAGCTCATTTAATCTAAAACTTTTGTTTCGTTGTAATCAATACTTTTGTGGTTTAAACTCTGTAATTTCGATAGTTCATGCCTGTTATTTGTTGCTAGCCTTTTTTTCACTCCGAAATTTAGAC
>CM035406.1:209177294-209329794 GCA_020310875.1 Ceratopteris richardii
TACAACCCTTCTTTGAGTGTACCCTTGATGTACCTAAGTACTCTTTGTCCTGCAATCCAATGTTCTTTTCTAGGACAATGCATGAATTGTGAAAGCACACCAACTGCATATGACAAGTCAGGCCTTGTCAATGTAGCATAAATCAAGCTACCAACCAAACTTTGATAGAGTTTCATATCTCTGAACTCTTCTCCTCCAAACCTAGACAATTTATGGTTCACTTCCAAAGGTGTAGGTGCAACCCTGCAATCTTCCATTTTAAATTTGGTTAGCAAATTTTTAAGATACCTTTCTTGAGTCACATATACTCCATGTTGAGTATAAGTGATCTCCATTCCCAAGAAGAATGATAGGTTCCCCAAATCACTGATTTTGAACTCTTTCTCCATCTGCTTTTTGATCATTTGTATCCCCTTATCATCTGTTCCTGTAAGTATTATGTCATCAACATAAATACACACATAAATAAACCCATCTACACTTGCTTTGACTAGCAAGCTACTATCTGCCTTTGATGCTTGAAATCCAAGATCATTCAAGAATTTTACAAGCCTATAATTCCAAGCCCTTGGGGCTTGCTTCAACCCATACAAAGCTCTTTTGAGCTTACACACATAATTTGGACTCACTTGATCTTTGAACCCATCTGGTTGCTCCATGTAGACTTCATCTGAAATGTAACCATTCAAGAAAGCATTTTTAACATCTAATTGAGACAACTTCCAACCTTTACAAGCAGCAATTGCAATGAGTGTCCTGATGGTTGTCATCTTTGCCACAGGACTATAAGTCTCATCATAGTCCACTCCATATGTCTGTGCATACCCTTTCACAACAAGTCTAGCTTTGTACCTAGACACACTTCCATCTGCAAATCTTTTAGTCTTGTAAACCCACTTACATCCAATGATCTTCTGACTATTAGGTTTAGGAACCAAATCCCATGTTTGATTCTCTATCAATGCATCATACTCCTCTTGCATAGCATCTTCCCAATTCTTCTTCCCTTTGGCTTCTTCATATGTAGAAGGGTCTTCATCTGCTTTTACCAAATAAGCATAATCTTTAGTAGTCAAGAATGAAGTGTCATAGCTATACCTTGTAGGTTGCCATTTGTGCCTAGATGATCTCCTAACTTCTGCACTTCTTGAGGTCTCTGGTTCATCACATTCTGGATCAAACCTTGGCCTCTCTTCAATTTCAATCTGCACTTCATTACTCTCACTTTCATCAAGTAATTGAACCTTTGCTTTACCTTTTCTTTGTTCCACTACTTCTTCATCATCTGCATGTACATTATATTTACCTGCATACCAAGTACCTTGCTCATCAAATGTAACATCCTTGGATACAATAAATTGCTTTGTGGATGGACTCCACAACCTGTATCCCATTTGCTTATCATCATAACCAATGAATACATACTTCTTTGCCTTAGGCTCCAACTTATGCCTCAATTGAGATGGCACATATGCATATGCCAAGCATCCAAATATTCTGCAATGATCCAAGGTAGGTTTCTTACCCCACCAAGCTTCATATGGTGTCATACCCTGCAAAGCTTTACAAGGCAATCTATTAACCAAATATGTAGCTGTATTAACAGCCTCAGCCCATAAGTAATTTGGACAATTTTTCTCTTTCATCATGGACCTTGCAAATTCAACAAGTGTCCTGTTTCTTCTTTCTGCTACCCCATTTTGTTGAGGAGAGTACCTGCAAGTAACTTCTCTCTTTATACCTGCATTCCACAAATAATCATTGAACTCATTTGAAAAATACTCTCCCCCTCCATCTGACCTTAGTCTCTTCAATTTTTGACCTGTAATCCTTTCTGCATATGCATGATAGTGTTTAAATGTATTAAACACTTCTGACTTTTCCTTAATCACATAAATTGTGATCCACCTGGTAGCATCATCAACATATATGACATAATATCTTGAACCATTTATACTAAAGTCCTTTGAAGGACCCCATACATCTGTATGCACCAATTCAAGTCTTTCTCAATACATAAACCCATGCTTGGAATAGGATTGCTTATGAGCCTTACCTAATTGACATGCCTCACATCTGTATGTCATGTGTTGACCTGCAATGTTAGGCATTCCAAGCACTGAATCATTGTTAATCATTTCTTTGATACCTCTTTCATTAAAGTGTCCAAGTCTTTTGTGCCAAAGATCCAATTCTGACACCTTCTGCTCTCCATATGTGAACATAGCATGTCCAACATTTCCTTGTACCTTCAATGTGAAAAGCCTTCCTTCTTTCTTTCCTGCAATAATTTGTTTATACCCTTGACTAGGGTCTTCCACATAAACTCCATCATTTGTAAACCTTACCTCATATCCTTTTTCCACAATTTGACCTACACTGATCAAATTCTTTGGAATTGTGGGAACATAGAGTACCTTACTCAGAAGAGTGCTCCCATCCTTAGCTTTGACTGAACCAATTGACTTTACCTTATGCTTTGTATTATCACCTGTCTGCACTGTATGATTAATTGCATTATGATCTAGGTCAGTCATCAAAGCAATATTTCCACTTAAGTGATTACTACATCCTGAATCAATATAGAACACTCTCATGTCCTCATGTGAGGTTTCACATGTATTCATAATGAGAGTCGAATCCTCCTTTTGATCTGATGCATAGTTGTAGTAGGTATTATTATAGGATTGACTTTGGAAGTTTCTTCCACCACCTCTTCCAAAAGAATTCCTACCACCTCTACCTCTGAAATTTCCTCTCTGAAATCTACCTCCTCTTCCTCTTTGATTAAAGTTCTGATAATTACCATTGTTTTGATTATTATGCCAACAATCATGAGATAGATGATTGGTCTTACCACATATCCAACAAGCTCTTGCATTCTCTTTGTTGTTTCTGCCTCTTCCTCTACTTCTGCCATTTCCTCTTCCTCTTATGAAGTTTGCTTGGTTTGATGTACCTTCTTCTTCACCTGATTGTTGCTTCCCTTTGTTGACTTTCTTCTTGTCTTTAGAATACATTGCATGACCTGCACTCTTATCAACATCTCCTTTGATATCATTCTCAAAAGTTAGCATATGACCTAACAATTGATTCAAATCAGGAGTAAAGTGATCTAATGAAAGTTCTGTAGATAAAATGAAAGGCTTCCATTTCTCATCTCCTCTTAGTCCTGTGAGTATTTGTCTTACCAATTTGTCTTCTTCAATATCTTCATCAACTGCACCTAAAGAATCTGCAATGTCCTTCATCTTTGTCACATAATCAGAAATTGATTGTGAGGCCTTCTTCTTGAAGGTAGTAAACTCTGCCCATAGTGAAGCCTTCCTTGATTTGGTTGTATTTTGGAAATGCTCTTCCAAAGCATTCCAAATGTCACAAGCACTTTCAAGTCCTCTAATGTGAGGAAGCAAATAGTCATTGACTGCCATGTAGATGATGCTTCTTGCTTGAGCATCCTTCTTCATCCAATTCTTCAAATCTGCAAGCTCCTCCCTAGTTGGAACACTAGGATCTCTGAATTCTGGCTTTTCTTCATCTCCTGTGATGTATCCTATCAGATCTTTGCTCATAAGGTGAGCTTCCATCCTCATAGACCATGCAGGATAGTTCTCTCTATCCAATTTTTCAATTTGGAGACTATCTCCCATCTTTACTTCACCTGTAGCTTCAAATCTTTAACCTTTACTGATAATAAATGTACCTTTACTTCGAATGTTGCTCCTTCTGATCCTTTTGATGCTCTTTGTATGTCTTCCTTTGATCTTTCTTCAACCTTTACCCTTCTGCACCTTCAAAATATAAAGTTTTGTATTTCTGCAATAGTCGGAGTCTTCTTTACTTCAATTTTGACACAACCTGCTCTGATACCACTGATGGAGAGTGTTAATCTCCAAAAGAACAAGTTAACCTTGAATTTAGATCACCTCTATATCAAGATCAACTTTAGACTCCACCTAATTTAGAGAATCTTCACCAAATTATCAGAAAATTGATTATTCTGAAAATTTCAGTTTCTTCAGAAAAGTCTGCTGCAGATTAGTCACTCATTGACTAATCAATCCTGTAAAGTTTTTGATAAAACTTTGCACAACACTTCGCCTTAAGGTTGCGCAACTTTGCCAAGTTAAATCTCTCAAAAAGATTAAGTACACACTGAGAAATGTGTGAAACACTTTACCTATGTCTGAAAGTGCTTCTCTGCAATGGCGACTTTGACACCTGCAACTTCTTAGCACTGGTTCTCCCAAAGTAAATCCCGTTTGATCAAGATCTTTTAGCCATAGATAGCTTACCTTCCAACTTAGATTTTAAGCCCTCATTTGTGTAAAACTTTACACTGTAGACTGAGCAATGATCATTTCATTGAAGATGAAATGTGCGCCAGATTTCTCGATTGTTAGAACATTCTTACATATGAATGTTCCTAATCAAAATTCTCACAGCCTGATTACAATTAACCTCTCAAATTCTAGCCATAGATAGATTAGCTATGGACTTAGATACGTGCAAAAGGATTTCTCAAAAGATTAAACACAGAGGGAGCAGACAACAAAATATCGGGCGCAAAATTTTTCGATTTCTCAGAAAATTTACATCTAAGTGAGGATGGACAATTCACTCACTCTTCATGTGTCTAATGACACTAATTTCTCTCTTCCTATTCTCAAATCTCTTCTGCTCTACTTGCCCGACATTTTCAAAACATATTTATAGATGAATATATACAAGTGTATGACTTAAACAAGGGTATAAGTCAGCTAATGTACATATGTGTACATATCTTTGAGTTTTCTGAAAATGTCCTTCCTTCAACCATCTGACTTTGTTTCCTTCTTGACTCCTTGACTTCATTTCTCCATAATCCTTCAATTGATGATTGTCATGCACCAACAATAGATAGATAGATAGATAGATAGATAGATAGATAGATAGATAGATAGATAGATAGATAGATAGATAGAT
This sequence comes from Ceratopteris richardii, assembly GCA_020310875.1. Lineage (NCBI taxonomy): Eukaryota > Viridiplantae > Streptophyta > Polypodiopsida > Polypodiales > Pteridaceae > Ceratopteris > Ceratopteris richardii. The sequence goes on from CM035406.1 coordinate 209,182,260, forward strand.
AGATAGATAGATAGATAGATAGATAGATAGATAGATAGATAGATAGATAGATAGATAGATAGATAGATTGATTGATTGATAGATTGATATATTGATAGATAGATAGATAGATAGATAGATAGATAGATAGATAGATAGATAGATAGATAGATAGATAGATAGATAGATAGATAGATAGATAGATAGATAGATAGATAGATAGATAGAGAGATAGAGAGATAGAGAGATAGAGAGATAGATAGATAGATAGATAGATAGATAGATAGATAGATAGATAGATAGATAGATAGATAGATAGATAGATAGATAGATAGATAGATAGATAGATAGATAGATAGATAGATAGATAGATAGATAGATAGATAGATAGATAGATAGATAGATAGATAGATAGATAGATAGATAGATAAGTAGATAGATAGATAGAGAGATAGATAGAGAGATAGAGAGATAGATAGAGAGATAGAGAGATAGAGAGATAGAGAGATAGAGAGATAGATAGATAGATAGATAGATAGATAGATAGATAGATAGATAGATAGATAGATAGATAGATAGATAGATAGATAGATAGATAGATAGATAGATAGATAGATAGATAGATAGATAGATAGATAGATAGATAGATAGATAGATAGATAGATAGATAGACAGAGCGATAGACATATATACATATAGATAGATAGACAAATAGACATACATACACATACACATACATACACACATACACTCACATGCACACATACACTCATATGCGTGCATACACACACATGCATACACATGCATATGCATACATACATACACATGCATATGCATTCATACATACACATGCATATGCATACATACATACACACATGCATACACACACATACACTCACATGCATACATACACACATATGCATACATACATAGACACATACATACATACACTGGGACATACATACATACATACATATGTATACACACACATACATACGTACACACATACAAAAATGCACACATATGCATACACACACATACACATATACACATACACATATGCATATAGACTTGCACATATAGATACACACAAATATACACACACACATACACTCACATGCATACATACACACATGCATATGCATACATACATAGACGCATGTGTACACACATGCACATACATACACACGTATGCATACACACACATACAAACACACATAGCACATATACACACACAAACACACTATACAAACACATGCATACACACACATACAAATACATGCATACACACACATACACACACACGTGCATACATACATAGACATATACATACACACACATGTGCATACATACTCACATTCATTCATACACACACATGCATATGTGTGCATGCATAAACACAAGCACATACACACACATATGCATACACACATATACACATACACATACAAATATTTACACATACATGCACACACATAGACACACATATATAATCACATGCATATATACACTTACATGCATTTTTACACATACACACATACACATACACATATAGATACTTACACAAACATACACACACATAGATACACACATGCACATACACATATAGATACTTACACATACAAACACATAAACACACACACACACACACACATATATATATATATATATATACATATAAATACTTAGACATACATACACACACATAGACACACAAACACATACACTCACATGCATATATACACACACACATACATACACACACATGTGTATATATACATACATACATACACACATGCATGCATACACATGCATGCATACACATGCACATACACACACATATGCATATATACACACACATACACTCACATGCACATACACACATATGCATACACACACATACATACACACATATGCACATATACACACACAAAGACGGTTTACAAACATATGCATACACAGACATACAAACACATGCATACACACGCATACACACACGTATACGCACACATGCACATACGTACACAGACATATACATACACACACATGTGCGTGGATACACACATGTGCATTCATACTCATATGGATTCATATACATACATACACGCATGCATACATACACACACATGCATACACAAGACAACTACACACACTATACATACATGTGCATACACACACATACATACATGTGCATACACACACATACATACATGTATACATACACACACATACATACATGTATACATACACACACATATACATACACCCATATACATATACACACATATAGACACACACATACACACACGCACATACATATACATACACAATCCACATGCATATGCATACATACATACATACATGCATACACATACATACACACCCACATACACATATACACATATACATATACTCACATACACACCTACATACACATGCACACACATATAAATACATATATATACATATACACACATATACATTCATGCACATACACACACATACACACACATACACATGCATACACACAAACATAAACACATACATACACACACAAACACACACACACACACACACACACACACACATATATATATATATATATATATATATATATATATATATATATATATATATATATATATATATATATATATATATATATATATATATATATATATATATATATATATATATATATAGAGAGAGAGAGAGAGAGAGAGATTTCTAATTCATTTTGTTTTATATGTATAGATATTGTGAATCGTAGTAGAGAGAGAAAGGTGAAACTTACTCTCATAAAGAATCTTATGAGAGGGAAAGTTCCACGTGATTCATTAGGGGTTGTCATGCATGAGTATGGAGACATGCCTGATGAGGAATTAGACTTTACCATACAAATGCTTACCTAGTGGTTAGAGGAAGGCTCCTCTGTGGCTCCATTTGTAGGAAGAGACTTATTTGCCCATAGGTACGTTTTCTTTTCATAAATTAATAAATTTTAATGATATTATAACACATGTTTTTATTCATTTTTATCTATTTATTTCAAGACACCTATACCACTTCCAGCTCGTGAGAGCACAACAGAGGTTCCTATGATGACATGCATCGGTAGCCTAGGGCTGGAGTTGCGACATATAACCTGAGGGAAATATAGTATATATGATGGTTTGGAGTTTAAAAGAAGAATGAGAGATTTATTTTACTGAGACCTGCATTTTGCTCACTTGAAATGGAAATAAGTATAAGTTTACATATAAATTGAGATAAATATATGTTTTTCTTATATGTGTGTATGTGTATGTATGTATGTGTATGCATGTATATATGTGTGTGTATGTATGTATGTATAAGTATATGTATGTATGTGTAAGTGTATGTGTATGTGTATGCATGTATGTGTGTGTATGTATATGTATGTGTGGGTATGTATATATGTGTAAGCGTATGAATATGTGGATGTGTATGCATGTATGTATGTGTGTATGTATGTATGTATGTATGTATGTATGTATGTATGTATGTATGTATGTATGTATGTATGTATGTATGTATGTATGTATGTATGTATGTATGTATGTATGTATGTATGTGTACGTGTATGCATGTGTATGCATGTATATGTGTGTATATGTATGTATGTATGTGTAAGTGTATGTATATGTGTATGTGTATGCATGTATGTGCATGTGTATGTATGTGTATGCATGTATGTGTGTATATGTATGTATGTATGTATGTGTAAATGTTTTTATGTATGTGTATGCATGTATATGTGTGTGTATGTATGTAAGTATAAGTGTATGTATGCATGTGTAAGTGTATGTATATGTGTATCTGTATGAATGTATGTGTGTGTGTATGTATGTGTATGTGTGGGTATGTATATATGTGTAAGTGTATGAATATGTATGTGTATGAATGCATGTGTTTGTGTATGCATGCATGTGTGTGTATGTATATATGTGTAAGTGTATGTATGTATGTGTAAGTTTATGTATATGTGTATGTGTATGCATGTATGTGTGTGTATGTGTAAGTACGTATGTATAAGTATAAGTATGTATGTGTAAGTGTATGTATGTGTGTCTGTGTATGCATGTTTATAAATTCAATTGTATTTATGTGTGTCTCTGTATGCATGTATGTATGTGTGTGTAAGTGTATGTATGTATGTGTAAGTGTATGTATATGTGTATGTGTATGCATGTATGTATGTGTATGTGTAAGTACGTATGTATAATTATAAGTATGTATGTTTAAGTGTATGTATGTGTGTCTGCGTATGCATGTTTATAAATTCAATTTTTCTTCATATTCTGATCATTTCTTGTTTGAGATTAAAATAACAGGAGATATGTATGTTAGAACAAAATACGAGAAGACCTAACATACCACCTCAGACACGGTAGCTTTTCGTAGATAGTTATATCTTTAGGCATCACTTTCTCAGCAAAAGGTATACAAATTAATGGTTTATATTAATATGAATTATAATTCTCATAAATTTTATAAATGTTTTACATTGAATCTATCTATTTTTGTTTCATTAAATAAACATAGGTTGTTGCAAAGAAGAGAATTGAGTCAGTTCATACATCACATTTACGCAAAATGGGCCATCATGGTTTTGTAGCTACATTTGTAAGTATATGTATTATTGAAACTATATTTTTTATTTTAGTTAAAACACTAATCGTTAATCTTTTTTATTTGTTTCAATGCAACAAAAGGATTATGGTCAATATCCTATGAAAAAGGAAATTGATTTTGCTACACATTGTGGATATCGATGTGTGAGTGAGTACATGCAAGATCCTCCAAAAGCCTTTGTAAGTATTATTAAATTTCATATACTTATTTTATTATTATCTATGTTTTATATGTTTTATTTATTTATGTTTGTTATACGTAATATAGGAGTATTATGGAGAGGCAAATATGGATTAGGTGGAGAGATAGACAGAGGCACAGAGGCGGGATCATCTGGATTGTCATAGAGTGCTCACACCTCTACCCAGGATGCCACTACAAATACATTAGATCATGCAAAGGATCCTAATGATGAAGATGATCATGATGATGAGGATGATCATGATGATGAGGATGATCATGATGATTAGGACTTACATGATGATGTGGATGATGATGATCACGATGATTAATATATTACATTGGATGTATATTTTACATTGATATACATATTTTTTTATATCTATATATTTTACATGTAGATATGTTTTATGCATATGCATATGTGTATATGTATGTGCATATGTGTGTATGTGTATGTGCATATTTTTGTATGTGCATATTTTTGTATGTGCATATGTATGTGTATATGTGTGTATGTGTGTGTATGTGTATGTGTATGTGTATAAGTGTATGTATGTGTGTGTATGTGTATGTGTAGGTGTATGTGTAGGTGTATGTGTGTGTATGTGTATGTTTATGAGCGTGTATGTGCATGCATGTACATGTGTATGTGTAAGTATATGTGTGTATGTGCATATGTATGTGCATGTGTGTGTATGTGTGTGTATGTGTGTGTATGTGTATATGTAGGTATATATGCATGTGTATATGTGTGTATATGTGTGTATGTGTATGTGTGTATGTGTATGTGTATTAGTGTGTATATGTATGTATATGCATGTGTGTGTAAGTGTATGTGCATATGTGTGTGTATGTGCATGTGTGTGTATATGTATGTGTGTGAATGTGTATGTGTAAGTGTATGTGCATATGGGTGTGTATGTGAATGTGTATGTGTGTGTATATGTGTGTGTATATGTGTATGTTTATGTGTGTATGTGTGTGTGTGCATGTATATATATATATATATATATATATATATATATATATATATATATATATATATATATATATATATATATATATATATATATATATATATATATATATATATATGTGTGTGTGTGTGTGTGTGTGTGTGTGTGTGTGTGTATGTGTGTGTGTAGGTATATGCATGTATATATATAAGCATGCATGTCCATGTGCATGCATCTTCATTTGCATCCATGTGTATGTGCATGCATATGAATATGCATATGAATGTGTATAAGTATGTGTTAATGTGTGTATGAGTATGTGTATATGCTGTAATCCATCCATGCATGTCCTTTTATGTGTTTGTAGATATGCTTGTGCATATACACGTGTATGTGTGTGTATGTGTATGTGTATGTGTGTGTATGTGTATGTGTGTGTATGTGTATGTGTATGTGTATGTGCATGTATATGTGTATGTGTGTGTATGTGTGTGTATGTGTGTGTATGTGCATGTGTATGTGTGTGTACATAAGTGAGCGTGCATGGTCATGTAATTGTGTATATGTGCATATGAATGATTAAGTGTGAGTATGTCAATTAATGAAAATAAAACAATTTAAATGATATACAAACAATGAAAATTGTGCTTACAATAAATAGCCATAGTTTATGCTTGGTGAACTTCTTGAATAACCTATAATAGAGAGAGAGAGAGAGAGGGAAAGAAAGAGAGAGAGAAAGAGATAGAGAGATCAAACGAGAGAAGAAAAATGAGAAAGAGAGAGAGATAAAAATTGAAAGAGAAAGAGGTAGAAAGAAGGGGGGAGAGAGAGAGAGAGAATAAGAAAGGGATTAGAAAAGAGAGAGATCCAAAAAGATATTGTTGGAGCTCGTAAGCACAACACAGATCTGAACGGCTGAAAGCTCTTTGATGAGATGTGCATAAATGACAATCGAAGAGCACTCCAATGTTTTTTCTATCAAACAAAACCAATGGAAAATCTTCCATGTGTTCCTGATAATCCAAAGCATCATATAAGCAATGCATAAGGGATGCCAAATAGCATTGCATAAGTGATGCTCAGTAACAAGTCATATAAACGACACACAATGAGCAACACCATTGTGTACATCATTAGGAACATCAAAAAAACATAGGAAATAATGTCAAGATTAATATCGTTTAGAAAATGATACACGCTCAATGCCCAATTCGATGAAATGCACAATCATGTAGTGACAAAAATGTGTCACGTTAACCATTGCTATGGCCCTATATTCCTTGTAGTGAGAAGAAGTAGAGGTAGAGGTTAGAGAGTGCATTAGGCAAAATAAGTTAAGGTGACAAGGAATAGATGTACATCCCAATGCCCCAAGATATAACATTGCTATGTACACCAAAAATAGTACACATCCTAGCATTACAGATAGACATCCATTCATCATGATTGAGTTAGGGCACGATGCTGCAAATAAGACGATCAAAGCTTTGATTGATTCTGGAGCTTCCACTAATGCAATTAGGTACTCAAGCTGTAAAAGATTAGGCATGGAATTTAATCCATTAGAAGCTTATTTAGTGGGCTTAGGAGGCATGGAAACCCCTTGTATCCACGAGGCGGACATTTCTATCCTCTTAAAGGATGTGTCTTTGAGAGTAAAGTTGCTAGTTTGCCATGATAAAGACATCAAAGAACATATGATATTAGGGTAGGATTGGTTGTATGATCATGCAATTGACTTAAACCTATGGTAGCGATTGCTTCACGTTTGGGTTAACAAGCAATGTGTAATAGTTGAATTGGAAGGCAGGGACCCTTTGCACTACTATAGACTCCAATGTGCACCATTCCTCACCTATTGATGGGAACTTCATGCAAGTGCTGGAACTCACTTCTCTTCCAAAAGTATCAACATCACATTTGAAACCATCAATTTCACAGAGTAGAGGAGGACAAATGCAACAAAATGTCAACAAAGAGGCCACCTCAGTGACAAAAGCTACTAGACAACCTTGCTCCTCGTGCACAAGAAGAAAACCTAAACCAAATTTCAAGAATCAACAAATATGGGTGATGAAAGGCAAGCAACCACCAGCTTTGCCTAAACAATTCACATTGAGGCAAGCCAACCATGCCAAAAGAAAAACCAAGCAACTAGGACCATATTTTGTTTTTTGTCCCTATGCCCTTATGATACACTCTGAAGCAAAGGTTAGAGAAACCTTACCTCAATTCTTTGAGGATCTTTTAAGTTTTACATCTTAACGTTTTTCTTTTGTTTTCAAACTTATTTTGATTATGAAAAAAGATTGTTCTTTTGTAGAAAAGTGATCCACCAATAGCAATGAAGATGAACAAGGTCTCTACTATGTGAACGGTGCAACCACTTCTTAAACATCCCACACAACTTCTATAACATTTGATATTCATTATGAACATTGCACCGGCCGAATGCCTATATATATATATATATATATATATATATATATATATATATATATATATATATATATATATATATATATATATATATATATATATATATATATATATATATATATATATATATATATATATGTGTGTGTGTGTGTGTGTGTGTGTGTGTGTGTGTGTATGTGTGTGTGTGAGCTAAGGTGGAAGGAAACTTGGAATTCTGTTTGGATAAATCCTAGTAAATTTATATGACTATCAAAGAGAAAATTAGGATGTGTGCTTAAACACACTCTCAAAGAATAACTTAGACGAGATATGAGAGGCAAAATAAGTGAGTAATTTTTAACTGAAAAAGATTACAAAGTCACAAAGTCCAAGAAGTATGTGTCAAATTTTCAGAAGAAATCCCTATAAAAACAGTGACTTTGATCTCTAAAAAAGATTGTAAATACCATTTCACATTTTTGCGACTCCATTTTTTCAATTCGAGGAGTCCTCAAGCTTGAGGACTAGTAGAAGTATCTATGTATCAATTTCAAAAATTTCTTATTCTGTTTGAGCCCTCAAATAAGCCTTGGAACCTAATTTTTAACTAGGTTGAACACTAGTTCTCGAGAGGGCCAAAACTAGTCAAAAAATTATAAGAAGATCTAGAAAGTTCATTTTTAAGGTTATCAAGTTAGAGAAAGATCTTCTTGAAGAGTGTAATTGTGTTATTGAGAATCCAAGATTCCATTGTTCCTATCTTTGTTATCTTGCCTTGTGTGTGAGTGTGTATGCATGCATGTATGTGCTTGCCACTCACATTTTCTTGCCACAATTGCTCGTGATCTTCATATCCTCCTCATGTCCTCCTTGATGGACAAGCAAAGGAGGTGGTGCTCACGCTTGGACTACACCAAATTCTGGCTGCGTTGCCAAGGAGCGTTACTCAAGGATGAGTGTTGTGATGGTAAGATCATAAAATTGTGATGTTGCAAGGTAAAAAATAGTTATTTTCTATTAAGTTTTTTTTCTCCACCTTCATCATCATCATCATCTTCTGCCATCTTCATCTTTGGAAAAGTTTTTCATTCTTTACTGTATATTCACTATTTTCACCTCATTTCTCATTCGTGCGTGTGCGAGAGAGAGAGAGAGAGAGAAATTGTTTGTGTGTGCAAGCCTCTGTGTGTTTTGTGATTTTTTGCACATATGGAGCTCGCCACAATTCGGCACTCGATTTCAAAGTTCTTGCCAAAATTCTCAAAAAATCACGACTTTTAGAAAATTCAAACTTTTTTGAATATCGTGATTGCCTTATTCCCACCTAAAACCACTCAAAAAAAATCATGATTTTCAAGTTCTTTAATTGTCAAAAAAGCATGATTTTTTGGTACTCGAATTGTCAAAAAATCACGATTTTCTACCTCTCTGATCATCAAAAAATCGAATTTTTTTGCTTCTCTGATTGTCAAAAATCATGATTATCTACTTCTTTGATTGTCAAAAAAATAGCAATATTTTTCTTCTCTGATTGTAAAAACAAAATCAGGATTTTGTGCTTCTCTGATTGTCAAAAAATCATGATTTTTTGCTTCTCTAATTGTTAAAAAACCATAATTTTATGCTTCTCTAATTGTAAAAAAATCACAATTTCCTAGTTATCTCACTCTCAAAAGGTCACCATTTTTTGGGTATCTCACTCCAAAAAAATCATGATTTCATGGCTCTCTAATTGTCAAAAAAATGGTTTCTAGTTGTCTCACTCTCAAAAATATTTGTGATTTTCTAGTTCTTTAAGTATCAAAAAGTCGCAGTTTTCTGGTTGTCTCACTCTCAAAAAAATCGTGACTTTTTGGTTTTTGGCTCTCACAACATCACTAATTTTTGGCTTTTTGCAACTTTTTGACTTTTGGCTTTCAGAACATCATGACTTTTTGGTTCTTTGACTCTCAAAAAATCGAGATTCTTTGATAGGTTCCATTTGTCTCTTCAACACTTAGGGACCTGAATTGACATAACTTTCTCATCCAAAATCCATGTTTTGAGCTCTAGTGTGCGTTTTTTGAGCTCTAGAGTGCATTGATTTTTAGATATAGTAATTTGAAATTAATCTTCAAGTGGGATTTGGAAGCCAAGGGGGCTCCAAAGAATTGTGAGCATTACAAAAGGGAAAATAAATGCTTGAATCAAACTATGTGTCAAATAAATTAGAGTTAAAGCTTGATCTAAACTTGGGACTTTTATAGGTCCATTGAGAGCCATTCAAGGTGTCAAAGCAAGGTGGAAAGTGCATTGCAAGCTTTGGAACATGTATCGTGAGCATTCTAGTGTGATCCATCCAGAAGCGACTTGAGGTTGGAAGCATTCTTAACCCCTTCACTCAATTCTTAGCCTAGGCTAATTAGGACTAGTGGTGTTAACTAATTAGGTGATGATAAGCACAATATAACTACAAGAAACCCTTATTACTCAAGTTCAAGCATAAGTTAGGATATTGTTGCAAGAAAACCTAAAGAAAAAGGACTTAAGTGGATCAATCACATCCCAAAGTGTGATAAAACTCAAGAATTCCTAACAATGATATTTGCCAGACAAGATTACACCAGAGAAACCTCTAAACAAACAAGTAACTGATTGAAAAGAACATTGAAATGCACTTGCACTTGGGAAAGTTGGGACTAATAGACAAAGCTTATGAACCTTAGATCAGGTAGACACCTAGGCCAATAGAGATAAAGCATAAGATCATCTGAAGCTAGTGTTAATCACAGAGCTAGGTCATGTGCACAACAACTCTGTGATTATCCCTATGTGCTAAGATTGAAAACAAGTGATTCAAAAATGTCTTTCAACATGGAGTGACCCACAAGTAGCTCAAACACTACCTATTTATAAACACCAAAAGGTTCCTATAAAATGCAATCGGAGTATATCATGACCAACTGATTAGCTGCTAACATTTATTAGGATGGGTTGCAAAGATCAGTCATCCAACTTAAAAATCTAGATCAAACCTTTGGACTTGAACTCTCAGTGGTCAAGTTCGAAGAGGGTTCTTATATTGGCAAGTAAGGAACCATGTACATGGTCACCAGCTTACCATATAGGACAAATGAGTTTGGATTGATCATACTAGAGTTTGATATAGGAGAACCTAATCTAGGAAAAATAGATAAGAACCTAGAACTCCTCGAGGAAAGTCTATCCTATCCAGAATACTCATACTAGAATGGGTTTGTGAGGATAATTCATCCATAGAACTCTTCTTTAACCAAGAAACTAATGAATTTTTTTGAAGAGTTAGATCATAAAAACATAACATTTTAACAAGAGTTTGTATTTATGAATTCAAGGACCTAGAGACTCTTGGAAAGGTAACCTATTTGGATAACACCTCAGAGAGAGTATCCATGGTGATGGATCAAAATAGACTTGTTCACACATGGAAGGGTAAACCAGTGTTTCCCTTACATACACCCACTACCTATCATGATAAGGGAGGTGCAAGATCATCCCATATTCTAGAAGCTCAAGAAAAACGAACCAAAGAGAGACTTGAGGTAAGCTTTGCGCACATTGTGGGCAGAGACAGACCAGAACTTGAAAGTGAAAGACTTGAAAGTGAAAGACTTGAAAGAGAGAAACATAGAGCACATATGCATCAAAGAAATGCATAGTATTTCCCATTGCCTAGACCTCGAGAGTATCCAAGAACCCTTAGACCCTCTCAAGTGGTCAAGACGATGAAAAACTACTTTGATGGGTTAGGAGATCCTTATGATCATGTGGCCTATTTCAAACAGCTGTTAAGAGCTCAACAAGTCCAGGACTTATTCATCCACTTTGAGGCCTTTGGTTTGACCCTCAAGGCTACTGCTTTAGCTTGATTTCAACCCATAAATAGTTGCAATTACCAAAATATAGGTCAACTGCTGGAATCATTCATCGTAGAATTTTCCAAGAGTGGCATCAGGCACAACACCTCATCCTTGATCAATATCTTCAAACAAGCCCCTCAAGAGATAGTTAGAGTGGTAGGAAGAAGTTTTAGATATCAGACCTCAAACTTTTAAGCTTTTGGCCTGTGACTCTCTCTGCATATGCATGAAAATGCTCGAAAGCTCCAAACACTTCTGATATTTCCTTCAAGACATACAGAGTTATCCATCTTGCAGCATCATCAATGAAAATAACATAACCCTTGAGCCATTGATAGATCCTTCTTTTGTTGGTCCCCATACATCTGTATGAATGAGCTCTAGTACTTCTTCATGTTTGAATCCTTTCTTCTGAAATGGTAACCTATGTGCTTTACCCATTTGACATGCTTCACATTTATAAATCATATGTTGACTCTACATATTTGCTAATCCTAGTACACACTGATTTGCAACCATAGCTTTAATTCCTCTTTCATTGAAATGACCTAACCTCTTATGCCAGAGATCAAGTTTTGTAATCACTCCTTCACCATGTGTGAGCAAAGCTTGACCAATGTTCCCTTGCACTCTGAAAGTAAAGATTCTACCTTCTTTCTTACCACAAACAATTTGATTATATCCATTCTTTGGATCTTCAACAAATACTCCTTCATTTGTAAACCTGACTTGAAACCCTTTTTCAACTATTCGTCCCACACTAATCAAGTTTTTAGGTATTGTGGGAATATACAAAAACATTGGTTAGCAAATCTGCTCCACTCTTGCATTTCACTTTTCCAATTAAATGTATACTATGTCTTGTATTATCACCTATTTGAACTCTATGACTAGAAATGCCTTTTTCCAATTCTGACATCAATTGTATGTTTCCTGACAAATGTTTAGAACATCCAGAGTCAATGTAAAATACCTTTAGATCTTTTTTATCTGATGTGTTGATTGAGTTCATCATCAATGATGTATGACCTTCATTCTATGTATCATTTGCATAATTGTATTAGGTGGTGTTGTAGGATTGATTCTGTCCCCAACTTCTTCCCCCACCTCTACCATAGCCTCCTCTTTGATTTTGTACCTCTCTAAAAATTACTTTGATATCTTCCACCTCTACCTTTGCTATTGTTATTCTGATTTTGATTTGATCCTTGCTTATTGTTAATAGTCATCAGCCAAATGATTACTCAATCCATAGATCTAGCAATCCTTCTTAGTGTTATTCTGATTACCTCTTCCTCTTCGAAAACCTCTTGGTCTTCCTCTGCCAATGCCTTTACCTCTAGCATAATAAACTTAAGAACTCAATTCCTCTTCATCCTTTTCTTTACCTTTACCTCATTTCTTCTTGTTCTTCATGTACATTGAAGAACTTTGTCCTTTATCTCCATCTCCCTTCAAGTCTTGCTCAAATGTTAGCATCAAACCAAGCTATTGATTCAAGTCTGGAACATAATGATTCAAAGAAAGTTCTGTTGACAAGACAAAAGGTTTCCACCTTTCATCTCCTCTCAAACCTGCAAGCAATTGAGCAATCAATCTATGATCTTCAACATCTTCACCTATGGATCCAAGACTATCTACTAGATCCTTCATCGTAGTGACATAATCACTACTACTTTGACTTGGCTTCTTCTTGAATGTTGTAAAATCTGACCATACACTTTGCTTTCCTTGTTTTGGTGGTACTTTGGAAATGATACTCCAATGCATTCGATATATCTTCAGCTAATTCCAATCCTATGATGTGTAGTAGCAAATGATCTGAAATTGTATTATAGATGTAGGCTTTTGCACTTGCATCCTTCTTCTGCCAATGCTTTAAAGCATCCAATTCTTCTATCTTTGGTCGGCTTTCATCTTCAAATACTTTCTTCTCTTCTTCACCTGTTATATACACCATGAGATCCTTACTCATATGTAAGTCTTCCATTCTCATTACCCATGTAGGATTATTATCTATGTCCAGTTTGTCAATGGAGATATGATCTGCTATAATTCTTTGCTTCTCCTTCAACCTGTGAGTTTAAAGGCTAAAGAATAATACCTTTTGGAGTTCTTTGTGTGTGAATATACGTTTTAAGTAATCTATTGATGCCTTGTGCATTCGAATGCTTCAACTTTCAAACTTTAATGAAAATTTTTCAAAAAATTCTCGTACCTTTGATGCCTTCTGCTCTCGAGAATATTTCTGCTCTGATACCACTTGTTGATGTGTGAAACATCACAAGAAATGAATAAATGTGGCACTAGAAAACCTCTATGGTCACCATTAACTCATTGCTACTCCAAACTTTGAGAAATGATAGCCGAAACCAAAAACATTACTTCTTGAGAAATTTCTAGTCATTGAAATGACATACCTTTAGTATTTTGCTTACTTCTATTGTCACAAAGATTATTTTGCTAAGCTCTTTTGGAGAATGAAAGAAGAAGAGTAGATCTTTTCAACAAACTATTATTTGCAACAAACAGATCACTACTCAAGTTATGGCCTTCACAAGGTGACTACGTCAAACTACCAAAATTGAAAATATTGCCTATTTTAGTAAAATTGACTATCTAAAAATGAAAATTCGATGCCTAGCATCGAGTTGGAACCAAAAATCGATGCTAGACATCGACTTGGTGCTTTTTAAGCAACTTTTTCAACACCTGAAATACCCCCTTGAACATAGATATAAAGAAAATCACTCTTATGATAGAAGTCGATGCCAAGCATCGAGTTGCTCCACAAACCTCATCTTTTCAAGGAGATTTAGCAGTAGATAAAACTCAGAGAATAAAACACAAACTTATCAGCACAAACTCGATGCCAGGCATCAAGTTGCTTGAAAAACTTCAACTTTTGAGATCATTTCACAATAAGAAAGCATGGAGATGGAGAAGAGAGACTCATACATAGAACTTTACTCAGTTCTTCTCATAGATATGAAAAACTCAGAAGTTTACAGGTGCTTTCTCACATAGAGAAGCCCAACTATACTTAGTCATACAAAATGAACTTTTTCTCACTCTAATTCATTCTCTTCCTCATCGTGTGAGTTGATACAAACTAACTTATATAGATTTTCTCAATCTCATGACTTTTAAAAAACTTCTAGAACTAAAGTGAACTAAATTTATAAATATACAATACACTTGTGAATTTGTCCCTTCACATAGGCATGTGGTTTTTTTCTAAAGCTTTGGCCTTCAAATATATGTCCAATTAGTGATTGTTTCTCCAACAGTGACACTAATGCAACCAAAATAAAAGAAGAAATTGATAGACTAGTTGAAATTGGATTTATCTATGAGATTAAGCATACTAAATGGATGTCCCCTATTGTAGTGCTACCCAAGAAGAACAGAAATTTTTTGATGTGTGTTAACCTTAAAAAAATTAATGTTGTTACAATTAGAGATAGCTATCCGCTTCCAATCACCAAACATTTGTTCGAGTGTATTGCAAGCAAGGAAGTTTATAGCTTCCTTGAAGGATTTTCAGGTTACAACCAAGTAGCCATTTCCATAGAGGATCAACACAAAATGAATTTCACCATAGAGTGGGGAATCTTTTCATTTCATGTGATGCCATTTGGGCTCATCAATGCGCCAACAACATTCCAAATGCTCATGTGACATGTCTTCAAAGATTTCTTGCAAAAGAGCTTAGAAGTATATGTGGATGATTTACGTGCTCATTCCCAAGAAAGAAGACACCACATCCCAGAGCTCAAATAGATCTTCAACAACTGTAGAGAATATTGAGTTTGTTTGAGCCCAAAAAAGTGTGTGTTCATGGTACATCAAGGTAAGATCTTAGGTCATATTGTTTCTAAGAACGGAATATCAACAAATGAGGAAAAAGCAGGAGCCATGGCGGAGTTCTTGAGGCTACGGAATGTTAAAGAGGTACAAGACTTTATGGGCCATTGAGGATGTTATGACAGGTTTATCCACATGTATGTGATCATAGCTAAGCCTCTTCATGCTTTGTTGACAAATTTTGAGTGGAATGGCAAATGCGAAAATCCCTTCAATGAGCTAAATTCATTTATCCATAGCACCAATAGTGAGCACTCATGATTGGAATAAAGCATTCCATGTCCATGTAGATGCACCCAATTATGCAATAGGATGTGTGCTAGCACAACCCACATGTGAAGGAAATATAGATTGCCTATAGCATATGCTAATAGACAGCTAAATAGAGCTCAACAAAACTATACAATAGCTGAGAGAGAAGGCTTAGGCATGGTATATGTCATGAAGAAGTTTAGACACTATCTATTGGCCAACAAGTTCAAGTTTTTCACTGATCATCAAGCTTTATTATATTTGGTTAATAAACCTTGGAATGCAGGATTCTTAGTAAGATGGTTCCTCTTACTACTTGAATATGAATTTGAAGTGGTTGGTAAGAAAGGTAAACCCACCTCAAGGTGGATCACCTTTCTTGCATCACTTCAAGAGAGTCGCCTCAAGAAGCTGGTATATGTCCTAACTTTTGGACTCACAAATAAGAATGTGAAAACAAAAAAAGATGAAATTATAAAATCACTAAAATATCAAATCTTGGCACAAAGTATGTAAAAAAAAGATACAGAGGATGTACTAGCTTGTTGTGTCAAAGAGGATGAACATAGTAGTTGGTTGCAACAACTCCATGAAGGATTGCTAGGAAATCACTATTCTAAACAATGAACATTGCAAAATATGAAACATTTAGGAGTGTATTGGCCTAGTATGGACAAAGAAATACATGAGAGGATTAAGAATTGTCGAGGGTGCCAGAAGAGACCCCTAGTGGAGTATGCTACTCTTTATCACGTGTCGCTAATTCCATAATGGAGTGCTCCATTGGTAGAATTTATGAGATTTGGAACACCACCTAATGAGGCTAGTCTATCAAGAAAACAAAGCATGGAGCAAGAGGCTTAGCACTTCACCTTAGCAGGAGAAAACCTATACCAAAGAGGCAAAGATGGTTACTTAAGACTGTGCATTCACGAAACATATTATTTGACAATCTTAGAAACTACCAACTTCACATAGCAGTGTCGTAGGTGGACACTTTGGGCCTGACCAAGTAATTAAGAACATTCTATTCTCAGGACTTTGATGGCCCAATCTTCATATGGATGCACATACCTATGTGAAGGGATGTTACACATGCCAATGTGCACAATATCCAGTCAAAAAAGATGAGATTCTTTTAAGGCAAATGATGGGAGGATACGCATTCTTTGAGTTAGAGAAGAAGCACACGTAGAGCCTAGAGAGTACATTAGGCAAAATAAGTTGAGGTAACAAGGCATAGATGTCAATCCCAATGCCCCAAGATATCACATGGCTATGTTCACCAAAAAGAGTACACATCCTAGCATCATAGATAGATGAGCATTCATCAGATTTGAGTTATGGCATGACACTACAAATAAGACGATCAAAGCTCTGATCGATTCTGGAGCTGCAACTAGTGTAATTTGTTACTCATGCTATAAACGATTGGGCATGGATGTTAAACAATTAGAAGCTTATTTTGTGGGCCTAGGAGCCACCGGTCAGGCAAACATTCCTATCCTCTTAAAGGATGGCCCTTTGAGAGAAAAGTTGCTAGTTTGCCATGATGAGAACATCACAAAACATATGATATTAGGGCAAGATTGGTTGTACGGTTATGCAATTGCTTAAACCTGTAGCAACGATCGCTTTAGGTCTAGGTTGATACGCAATGCCTAATAGTTGAATTGGAAGGCAGTGGCCCTTTTGATTCTAGTACCTTGCATGTTGTAGGCATTATAGAGTCCAATGTACTCCATTCCTCAGCTATTGATGGGTGGGTCATGAAAGTGGTAGAACCCCCTTCTCTTATAAAAGTATTAACATCACAATTGGAACATAGAGTTGAGGAGTACAAGTAAACCCATTGGCAAGAAGGAGGACACCTCAATGACAAAAGCTACTACACAACCTCTCTCCTCATGCACAAGGACAAAGCCTAAACCAAATTTCAAGACGAAACAAATATGGGTGATGAAAGGCAAGCAACCATTGGTGTTGCCCCAAAAATTTCCATCCAAGCAAGCCAATCATGCCAAAAGAAGAACCAAGCAACTAGGACAGGCTCAACCACAAGTTATCTGACAAATTTGGGTGCCTAAGGAAGTAATTCTAGCTCAGCAAGAGTGGCTACACATGTGGGTGCCCAAGGAACTCTTATATACACAAAACGCTACATTTCCCCTCATGAGAAAAGTCTCGACAAAGAAGCCATGGAGAATCACCAAGCAGAGAGATCAAAAGAAGATCAATTCACCTCTTCGGAAATAGTAAGAAGAAAATCATCAAGGGTATGGGTTCCGAAGCCAAAAGCACTAGTAACCCCCACAAAACCAAAGACGTGACCAGAAGGGATACAAAATTTATGAAACCATTCAAAGATGAAGAGGCCACAAGTGATCTGTACGTGGTAGAACACTGTTCTAAAATGGATTCTTATAGGGGAAATGATCAATTGTCATTCAACCATTGATTGATTGCATCATTTCAAGATCCAATGGATACCTCAAAACAAATATTGCATCAACATTTGCAAGTAGCATCGGAAGCCTTGAGGTGTGAAAATCTTGCGCCCTTGACATAACCACATCTTTTGCACCATTCAGGTCATGCATTTCCACAGTATGCATTAGTATAGGGCCGCATTACAAGGTAGTGCATAAACACAACTGCGAATCCTAGGCACATGAGACACACTTGACATATGTAAACTATTGATATTAATCTTTTTCTTCTTATTTTATGACACTATTCCAGAAAAAAGGAAAAACAAGATAAAAAAATTGAGAGGAAAAAAAGAGAAGGGATAAGACCATGTGCTCAAAGAATTTCATCAGTGAACCATCAACAAAGAAAACCATCAACAGCAAAATACAAGCCAATTGTCAATCACCATGATGGGAGTACAACATGAAGAGATGCACATCGATCGACCTTTCACCATGGTAAGAATCCCCTACTTTGGCAGCACTATAACAATGATAGATTAGGAAACCTCTTTGTCAGCATACCCTTGAGCACTTAGTTCAAGACCCAATTTTCTTCACCATACTTCTTATAATGCATTCCTCAAGTAAGCGTGCATAGGGCCACATTACAAGGCCATGCACAAGGCAAATATTTTTTTCAACCCATGCACTAACACACTTCCTCATCATTCATTATGGGTTATGAGTACTTGGCATGAAAACTATGAAACCCATGTTTGAAAGATCTAGAGGACATCAAGGTTACAACTTCAGTACCTATGAAGCAATTCATAGTCAATAGCTACTCAGAATCAACATGGACAACATCTTCTGAGCAACTAGCAATTTTTGAAAGCTCACAAATACACCATCATGCTGGAATCCAAGGAAGAATTACATACAAAGGGCCTAAAACTTTCAAAGGTTAGCAGTGATAAAATGAAGAACAAGAGAACCGACCCCACTACATTTGGAAGACAAACTACTGTTGTCAAAACATGATGGACACTACCTCTCAAAGTACTATATGGAACACCCACTCCAACAAGGGTATGTTAGGGATGCCATACTCGAGAGGGGGGGAGTGTTGGCACTCAAGATCAAGCACAAGGTGTGGGAACACATCAAAGAAGAGGACACACAAAAAGAGGGAGCATGTACGGAGCCCCAAGAAGTATATGTCAAATTTTTAGAAGAAATCCCTATAAAAACAGTGAATTTGATCACTAAAAACCATTGTAAATATCATTTCACATTTTTTCAACCCATTTTGTTCAAGCTAAGGAGTCTTGAACTTGAGGAGCACTAGAAGTATCTACATATCAATTCTCAAAATTTTTTTATTCCATTTGAGCCCTCAAATAAGCCTTGGAACCTAATCTTGAACTAGGTCTAATATTAGGTCTGGATAGGACCAAAACTAGTCAAAAAACTACAAAAAGAGCTAGAAAGCTCATTTTTTAGGTTAGCAAGTTAGGGAAAGAGCAATCGAGTTATTTAAAATCCAAGCTTTCATTGTTCCTATCTTTGTTATCTTGCCTTGTGTGTGAGTGTGTGTGCATGCATGTATATGCTTCTCACTCACATTTCCTTGCCAAAATTGCTCATGATCTTCATATCCTCCTCACGTCTCCACAAATTGATGAGTAAAGGAGGTGGTGCACATGCTTGGGCTACAATTATATATCCACTTTTTATCTTTTCTTTCATGAAGTGCTCCCTCACTTCAATGTGTTTGGTTCGTTGATGCAAGACTATATTCTTTGGCAAAGATTCAGCTAAAACATTATCATAAAACATAGTTGTAGGTTTGTTTTCACCAATAAAAGTTCTTTCAAGTATCTTTTGTGCCATATAGCCTCACAAGCTGAGGTTTTGAGATCTTTGTATTGATTCTTTGTAGAGGATAAACTGATAATACTTTGCTTTTTGGAACTCTATGAAATAGCTCCACTTGCTAATAATAAGGCATTTCCACTTATGCTCTTTTTATCATTAAAGTTGCTACATAATCTTAATCATTTAATCCATGAAGCTTCAATGTAGCTCCTCCATAAAGTATGCCAAGTGAAGAAGTACGTTTCAATACTTACTATTCTTTTTGGTGCATTCTAATCAAATGTTTTGGGAGCTTGTAGAAATGGGGAAAGTGAATCCACTGCAAAACATATATAGGAATGGGGAAAGTGAATCCACTACAAAACATTTATCAGGTCTTATGATCATCAGATATAGAAGAGATCCTGTAATTTTTCTATATAAAGTTTTATCATATGGAGGACTAGGTTTTTGAGTTGATTGCATAAGTTTAGAGACCCGCTTAGATCTAGACATCTCAAACCTATCAAGAATGGAATAGAGGTACTTTTTTTGAGAGATAAATATGTCTCTCTTCTCTAGTCAAGAGACTCGATGCAAAAAATGTCCCATTTTGATGAAGATCATCCATCTCTTTGTCCACCTTCTTGCCATTCGTTTTTAGTACTAGAGACCTTATATGATGAGTGTGTTCATGTTTTAAAATAGAATTAAGCAAAGCTACATGAATTCGCTAAAAATTTGAGAAATTAGCTTGTTGATATGTAATCCTTTGAGGTTTTGATTTGATCATTGAAGAACTTCTAACAATTTTTGAGTTATCTTCATCTTCTTCCTCTAGTTCTTCAATGATTTCTCCATGTGTATAAGAAGGAAGTTCAACTTTAACTATTATTTAAGAGCTTTTATGCAAATCTTAAAGTGATGCTGAACTAAATCATAGATTCTCATCATCCCTTGATAGGAACATCTCCTTCTTACATGGAAAATAAAGTTTTTAAGCTCTTAAATGTTGTACCTTAGGATTGATGTTGTGAAGAGCTTCATAAGAGATAATGCCCTTCAAGGCCTCAAAAGGAGACATATTTATCAAATAGCATGGAGTGTTGATTGCTTAAGACCAAAATATGTTGCCGAGACCTTTGTGTTTGAACATGCCTCTTGCAACTTCAAATAATTTCCTATTCTTCCTCTCAGCTACTCCTTTTTGTGTGGAATAAAGTTGCAAGTAAGCTGTCTTGGGATACCATTCTCAAATAGGTAATGGCTAATATTCTTCGACGAGGATTCTCCTCCATTGTTCGACTGTATAATCTTTAGCCCTTTGTCTGTCATCATCTCAATCATAACATGAAAGTGTTGAAAATTTGAAATATGGTTGCCTTGGAATTCATGAAAGATACCCAAGGATATCTAGAAATATCATCCATGAACGTGAAAACTAAGTATTCCCTCCAGATGAGGGAGTCTTGGCTAATTCACATACATCAACCTGAACCAATTTGAGTATAAGATGGGATTTTGAGCTTATCATTGAGAAAATCATAGCATGGTTTCCAAGGTAGCATGCCTCACACACTTTGCCAATCCTTGGTAAGGATAAAACATCGATGGCCATGCCTTTGTTCTTCAAAATACACATACTATTGAATTGCAAGTGTCCATACTTCTTGTGCCATAGCTTTGTAGGCATAATTGAGGTTGTTTTATCACTATCGATTGCTACAAATGCATATACTTGCTCTTATAATTTGAAACACTCTTTCAACTTCTTTCCCATTGCAATTACTTTGTAGAAATTTTTTGGATCTTTGACAAGGCTTTGCTGGCCTTCAAACTCTACTTTGAGCATCTTCTTAGTGATAGAAAAAACTTAAACTAGTTTCTTTTTAAGAGAAGTTGCCAATAGAACATTACCAAGTGCCTTTTTCCCTCCCATTCCCAATCAAATGGGTGTCTAATCTTTCCCCATAATAGTATTTGGAGTCTTGTCCATTGTAAACATACCAAATTATGGGAATCATCAATATTAGAAAAATATTTAGTATGAGAAATCACATGAGAAGTTTCTCCAATATCGATCCACCATGGTTCCTCTTTGGGATCATGTGAATGGGTTGCTATCTCTTCCATAGATAAAAGCAAAGTCTCCTCTTCAAAGTGAGTGGATTTTCTCCACTTGTATCCATGTAGGTGTATCTTCCTCTCACATTATCTTGATTATTTCTGCAATCTTTACAAAGATAGTCATAGCTATGGCAATTTTAGCATTTCATAGAATAGTATCGAGTTCTCTCTTTTTCTCTTACTCTACTTCTCGAGAATGGATGTACTCTTCCTTGGAAGGATTGTTAGCTTCATGATCTTGTTGATCTTGGTTATGAGCGGGAAGATGTCTTCCTCCTTCTCTTTTTGTATTGAACCTTTCTCTTCCCCTTGAAAAAAGTTCTTTTTCATTTGTTGATGACCTTCCTCTATCATGTATTGACTTCATGATAGCGTAACTTTTATCTACATCTTTAAAAATTCTCTCCATCTCATCAAGAGATGGCTTCTCCCATGAGATGATGAGGCCTTGAACTAAGCCATCATATCAATCTCATAATCCATGTATATGATTTGTAGAGAGATCATTCTCGGATTATTATCTCCAACAAGCAATAGTTGTTGATGTAGATCCTTGAGTCTCTTCATGAAGCTTAAATTGTCCTCTTCTTACTTCCTCTTAGAATTGGTGTTGATATTTAGGTAGTGATGTGTGTGAACACACTAGGACCACTATGGCCCTTTTTTCCCTCTTTAGGATATTACCCTAATGGGATACTTATCTTCGTACATTCCCTTGGTAATACATTCAGTATTGTGTATTGTGCTCTAAGCTTTTACTTCTTCCTTGTGTTGTTCATGTGCTTCCGCAGACCTCAAACTCCAACAACTGGTATCAAAGCAAGTCATCGCTTCATCTAGGGCATCATCGACACCCCTCTGATCATAGTCTCAGAATCGCACGAAAATTGGTGAGCATTCTCAGGGTGATTAGGAGATCAAAACAGCTTCACCTTGTGTGTCATAAAGAGTTGTCCAAAAATGGGTGCTAAAGAGGAAAGAAAGAAAGAGAATGGAATGGTTCTTGTAGAGGTATCTACACCCAAAACAGAGTCTACTAATCTGAGTCTTGAGAGGGGATTTGATACCTCAAGATGACTACATGTTGGATGTATACCTGATCCATGGGTCAGACCTACTATTACAAATTGATTGACCCACACGAGGACAAGTAGTAAGCCCAATGACTTTCTATGATTTGAAGGATCCCGAAGATGAGTCTAGAGTCACATACCTAGACCAGAGCAAAAGAAGGTATTGGCTCATAGATGCAATTGATAGATCTCAATTAAAGTATATGGTGGCCTATATTCCCTCCTCGAGAAGAAGCAACCACCTCCCACAATCCTTTCGGAACGCATCAAGAGCCAAAGAATACAATGTCAAGAAAAACGAGCCAAGGAAGTGTTCCCAATCGAACTCATGTACAATTCGCGATGTCAGGAGGATAGTCACACAACCCAACCCACCCAAGATTAGGCAACATGAATCAGCCACCCGTTAGGCCAAGGCCACAACCAAGAGTGCAGCCTGGAATACCTCCATTTAGACTAGCGATTCCTATGATGCCCAGACCACTAGAACCAATAAGAAGGCTGAGACCGATTCAAGTGACCAAATGCATGAGAAATCACTATGATGGAATGGGAGAACCATATGATCACATAACAGAGTTTAAACAAGTATTACGAGCCCAGCAAGTGGATGACTTCTTTGTGCAGCATGAATCCTTTGGACTTACCCTCACAGGGAGGGCTTTGACTTGGTTCCAACCATTGGATCCAAATCAGTTTGGAAATATTGAGCAATTTTTTCAAGAGTTCATTAGAGAATTCACCAAGAGGGGGATTAAACACAACTCATCATCCCTAATCCATAGTTTCAAATAGAATCCAAATGAAACCGTGAAAACAGCTGCCCAAAGATTTAAACGATATGTCAATAGATGCCCAACAATAGAAAGACCCTCCCAGCAAAAAATCATATCACTATTCTTGGACGGATTGACTAATGGGACATTGAGAACCCTAGTTTATGTGAAACAACTCTAGACATTGTGCGAGTGTCTTCAAGAATGTATTGACCTAGAAGACAACCTAGCTGATGACCTCAAAAGTACATCAAGCCCTACTAGATCGGAAGACACTAGAAGTACAGTGACATCTAACTCTAGTAATGTAGAGGAGCTAGCAGAACTGGTAGCCAAGAAGTTAGGAGTCCATGGACAGAGGAATTACTAGCACCCTGCAACGAGGATCCCCATGTTACGTAGATGCAGTCTATGTGCTGGAGATCACCCATCTCATATGTGTGCAAGAGGAGGAATAGGCATGCTTGAAGCTTATCCATACAATACGCAGCCACCTCAAGGAACCAACTTGTACTCCCATATAGAGTAGAAATACACTAACCATACTATAGGAAATTACCCATTTAACAAGCAGTCAAGGCCCATGATTCAACCTCAGTATAGGTCTTATGGATATCCTTCTAGAGAGCCAGGAAGAGAGATCCCAAGAAATAATTGTTGATATATTTAGGTAGTGATGTGTGTGAACACACTAGGACCGCCGGGGTACTTTCTTCCCTCTTTAGGAGGTTTTTTTCCCTCGACTTGTATATACGCCTATTGCCCTAATGGGCTACTTATCTTTGTACATTCTCTAGTAATACATTCAGTATTGTGTGTTTGTGCTCCAAGCTTCTTCTTCTTCCTTGTGATGTTCGCGTGATTCTGTAGACGTCTAACTCCAACAATTGGTATCAGAGCAGGTCGTCGCTTCATCTAGGGAGTCGTCAACACTCCTCTGTTTGCAATCTCAGAATCGCACGAATTTTGGTGAGCATACTCTGTGTGTTTCTGACATCAAAACAGCTTCGCTATGTGGCACCAAAATCACGATCTGAGCTCGTTTTGGTCTCCGAACGCATTATCATAGTGCTTGTGCAGGCTATTTCCTCTTTTTGTGCCAAAGGTATATACTAGTTTCTATTCGCCAGTATAAGCGTCTCAAAGTCTGCTACAGGTCTAGCAGAACTCCTCTGGGCAGTTCTGTTCAACTTCTTGAGATACAGTCAATTTTTTGCATCAAGGTATTTTAGTCACCGGCCATGGCTGAAAGCAGTGATGTATTCCGTATGTTGGTTGTTGAGGATAAGTTGGATGGTACCAACTACCCATTGAGGGCTTATATGATGCGACATGTATTGGTTGCAAAAGGATTGTGGAACATTGTGGAGGGTGTTGAAAGACGTCCTCTTACACCTCTGACTACAAGTACTGCAAATACAGGTGCTGGAGCTGATGAAGATGGTGTTGAAGATGATATTCCGCAGATTCCTGTTCGTGCTGATATTTCTGCTGCACCTACTACAGAGCAGGTTCGCTGGGATGGCAGAGATGCCCAGGCACATGCATTGATAGCTTTGTCTGTCAAACGTGCCATTATTCCTCATATTTGCTCTTCCAAAATAGCTAAGGATGCTTGGGATACACTTACCACATTGTACCAAGCTAGGAATGAGGCTCGTGTTGCTTACCTTCGAAAAGAGTTGGAGAGTGAGCACATGAATGAAGGTGATTCTATGGATAGTTTCCTAACAAAGATCAAAGACTTGAAGGAACAGTTGATTTCTACTGATGAGGTTATACCAGATAGCTCACTTGTGCAGACCGTTTTGAATGGTCTTCTTGATTCATATCAGAGTTTTGCTTCTACTCTTCGGTTGATGATGAAAGGCAATCCAAATGCCTTATCATTTGAGGAGTTAGTCTCTGTTCTGTTGTAGGAAGATCAGTCCAGGCAAAACAGGTCCATTATGCGAGTTGCAGATCAAGCTTTCCTGGCTAGTCAGAAGGGCAAAGGAAAATGTAGCTCTTCAACTAGTAAGTAGAAATATGCTAATTCTGCATATTCAAAGAAGGAAGATAAAGATGAGAAGAAATCAGAAAAGCAGGAATTGTTTTGTAAGTACTGTAAAGGGAATGATCATATCATAAAGAATTGTCCAAAACTGGCTCCTAAAGAGGCAAAGAAGAAAGAGGTTGGAATGGTTGTTGCAGAGGCCTCTACACCAAAAACAGAGTCTACAAATCTTGTGCAGGAAGAAGAATGGGCATTTACTACTATCTGCAGTTTTGACCCATCTTCTCATGAGCAGTGCATGTCTGCAGTAGACTCAGATGTTTGGTATTTTAACAGTGGGGCAACCAAACATATTACCTCGCAGCGTAGTTTCTTCTCTTCACTCGAGCCTGCCCCTACAGGGAATGTTGTTACATGCGCCTAGAACTCCTCTTATCGTGTTATGGGATTTGGTAAAATCATCTTGACTACTGCTGATGGTAGTTCTTTCACTTTGTTAGATGCTTTATTTGTGCCAGGGATCAAAAAGAACCTGTTATCAGTTTCTGCATTAGCCAAGATTGGCTTGGCTGTGAAATTTGTTGATGACAGGTGTACAATTCATGATCTGTCAAATGGCGATGTGATTATTGCTTCATGCATTTTATGTCGTGCGCTGTATAAGCTCATAGACTATGAAAGATCTGTAAATGATTTGGCATGTGCACTAAATGATTCTCAGGCTATGTCAGATGCCAAGCTTTGGCATGCATGCTTTGGTCATCTGAATTTTGCTAGTTTGCTATGCCTACAAAAATCTGAAATGATGTCCTCTTTGCCCAAACTAGAGGCACCTGGAAAACATGTTTGTGAAGGTTGTATTTTGGGCAAAATGCAGCGTTCCTCCTTTCCAAAAGATGGTTCAGTTCGGGCTACACAGAAATTGCAGCTTGTACATAGTGATGTCTGTGGTCCTATGCAGACACCCTCTTTTGGAAATTACCTTTCCTTCGTGACTTTTATTGATGATTTTTCCAGGCATGCATGGGTATATCCACTCAAGGCAAAGTCTGAAGTGTTCATGTGCTTCAAACAGTTTTTGGTTTTGGCTGAAAATCTGTCAGCATGTAAAATGGGCACCCTCTATTTTGATCGAAGGGGGGAATATATGTCTTCTAAATTTAATGCATTTATGGCTGAATGTGGGATAAAACACTAGTGTACAGTGCCATATACACCTCAACAGAATGGAGTTGTTGAACGAAAGAACAGGTCACTCATGGAGATGGCGAGGTGCATGGTCAAGAGTCAGGCTTTACCACATAGTTTCTGGCTTGAGGCTGTCATGTGTGTAGCATATGTACTAAACAGGTGTCCCACTAAAGCGCTGCAGTCTATCACTCCATATGAGGCTTGGCATGACCGCAAGCA
The DNA here is from genome assembly GCA_020310875.1 of Ceratopteris richardii. NCBI lineage: Eukaryota > Viridiplantae > Streptophyta > Polypodiopsida > Polypodiales > Pteridaceae > Ceratopteris > Ceratopteris richardii. The sequence continues at coordinate 209,210,105 of CM035406.1, forward strand.
ATCTGTTGCTCATCTGCATGTTTTTGGTTGTTTGGCATATGCATTAGTGCCTGAACAACATTGCAGAAAATTGGATGATAAGGCAGTAAAATGTATTTTTGTTGGGTACAGTTGTGAAAGTAAAGGCTATCGTCTGTATCATCCACAGACTAAACACATTCTGGTTAGCCGTGATGTTGTCTTTGTGGAAGATGCTATTCAGCCATTGCTTTCATGTACTAAGGAGACATTTGTTAGCTCCAAAGACATGTATGATACTTTGATGCCTCTTTTTACAGGTGGACAATCTAGTGGTGGTCCTAATGAGGCAACTTCTCAGCCTTTGTAGGTTTCATATGATGATGCAGATCATTCTATTTCTGATGGAGATTTACATGATGCACTTGTTGATGAGAGAGCTGATATTGAGCAGGCAAAAACTATGCCAAAATGGCTGGTGCAGACTTTGCGTGAAAGCAAATTAGATGCATCTTTGTCATATCGTACTAGTTCAAGCTCTCATACTGCCTCCTTTGCATCAAATTGCTATGCTATGGCTGCGTCTAGTCTCTGTGATGAGAATGAGCCTGTTTCTTTTGATGAAGCATAGAATTCAGAAAATTGGATGGTTGTTATGCAATCTGAATATGATGCTATAATGAAGAATGGTACATGGTCTTTATGTGACTTGCCTCCTGGCAAGAAGGCCATTGGCACTAAGTGGGTATACAAGCTGAAGCGTAAACCTGATGGTACAGCTGATAGGTATTAGGCTAGGCTTGTTGCAAAGGGTTATGCACAGGAAAGAGGCATTGATTTTGATGAGACCTTTGCACCTACATGCCGTATGAATACTGTTCGGAGCATTTGTGCACTTGCAGCCCATCATGGTTGGAATGTACATCAGTTGGATATTAAAACTGCATTTCTGAATGGTGACTTGCATGAAGAAGTGTATGTTTTTCAGCCCCATGGCTTTGTGCAGAAAGGGCATGAAAACCAGGTGTGCAGGTTAAAGAAGGTATTTTATGGTTTAAAGCAAGCACCACGTGCTTGGTATGAGAAGATACATGCCTATCTGGTTGCACATGGTTTTGAGAACAGTCCAACTGAAAGCACCTTATATGTTAAACGTGCTAATGATGTGCTTCTTATCATTATTGTCTATGTTGACGAAATGCTGCTCATTGGTCCTATTGAGAAGCATATTGCTGATTTCAAGGCTGATTTGCATGCCTCATTTGAGATATCTGATTTGGGGCATTTGCATCACTATTTGGGCATTCAGTTTATGCAAGTTGATGGTGGAATGGCTTTGTGTCAAATGAAAAATATTGACACATTATTGCAACATTTTGCCCTTGAAGACTGTAAGCCTATTGCCACTCCTATGGAGATAGGTTTGCGTTTGAGTCTTCATGATGTTGGAGATGCATTTGATTTTGTTCTCTATCAGCAGGCTGTTGGATGCTTGATTTACTTATGCATTACTCGGCCAGATATTCAATTTGCTGTCTCATAGATGAGTAGGTTTATGCATTGCCCAGGAGTCACGCATTGGAAGGCAGTTAAGCGCATCTTTCGCTACTTGAGTGGTACTCGGCTACTTGGGTTGTTTTATCTCAAGGGGGGATCACTACCGCCAGATTTGCATGCTTTTTCTGACTCACATTGGGCTGGTTGTTATGACACTCGTGTGTCCACTAGTGTTTTTTGCTTCATGCTTGGTAGCTCATGTATATCTTGGTTGAGCAAGAAGCAGCCTACTATGGCCACTTCTAGTTGTAAGGTTGAGTATAGGGCAGCTTTCACAACGACTATTGAGTGTGTGTGGCTCAGACGCCTTATGGCTGATTTGGGTGTTGGCTAGTCTTCTGCCACCACCATCTTCACTGACAGCTAGAGCGCATTGGCAGTTGCGAGGAACCCTGTGTTCCATACTCGTACTAAGCACATTGAGGTGCATTATCACTATGTCAGGGAGAGGTTCTCTGCTGGGGAGATCAGCTTAGCATATGTGCCCACGCAGGAGAACATAGCAGGCCTTTTCATGAAGGCTCTATCTAGGGAGAAGTTTGAAGCTTTCCGCAAAGCTTTGGGCTTACTTCCTTTTGTGGAGTGATTTCCACATAGCTTGGCACTTCCTTATACATGAGTGCCAGCTACTTGTTCAACACATCACTCCCAGGGGGGATTTGTTGATATATTTAGGTAGTGATGTGTGTGAACACACTAGGACCGTCGGGGCACTTTTTTCCCTCTTTAGGAGGTTTTTTTCCATAGGCTTGTATATACGCCTATTGCCCTAATGGGCTACTTATCTTTGTACATTCTCTAGCAATACATTCAGTATTGTGTGTTTGTGCTCCAAGCTTCTTCTTCTTCTTCCTTGTGTTGTTCACGTGCTTCTGCAGACGTCTAACTCCAACAATAACCCCTATCCAGGCCCACAAGGAGCACCTAGACCATATGAACAAGGGCAATACGGACAACCTCAGCGAGTATTAGGACAACAACCACCCCTTCATAGTGCCAATTAAATACACTCAACTAGAGGAAAACATGGAGAGAGCCATAGTACTAGCTACACCTTTAGCTAGTACAGAAGCAAGGACTCAGGGATATGAGCAAACCGAGGGAGAATACAACCCGTATGACACTAGTTTGGCAGAGTATGACCAACAATACTATGGCTATGAGGGATATGACAACACCTATGGGTCAGAGTTTGCCACCCTAATGTACACGGCACCCAAGGCACCAGCACCCATGAGACCACCCATTAGACTACTTGTGCCAAACGGACCATGCTATCGATGTGGAGGAGACCACTTCATAAGAGAATGCACTCTGCCATATAACCCACCACCTCCCAGGACTTGGGAAGGGTACTGCAATGAATGTGGAAAGGAACATCTATTTAGAGATTGTCTGAAGAATCCCAATAAGGCTCTTAATACAACACAAATTAATGTGATCAAGGTAATTGAATCCTCAAGAAATGATAAGGAGTACATGGTACCATTAAACACTATCACATGAGCGCAAGCCAAAGTACCAGAGGGAAAGAAAGTAAACTCTAGACAAGAAAAGAATAAAGCCCTAGGAAGATACAGGTAGTGGAAGATTCTGAAGACCCACATGAGAGTACCCAAACAAAGAAGACCCAAAGTTGGAAGGACAGAAGGGAAAAACTTAGAAATAAGTGGATGAAAAACAAAATTAAGGAGGACAAGAAGAATGTGAAAGATGGTAATAAACCTGAGAAACCGGAAATACAAGAGAATAGACCACTTACGTCTCATAACAGGAACTAAACAGACCAGGATCAATCTTAGCAGACCCAAGACCAGACGACTTGGACATGTGGCTGAAAGCTTACCAAGCTAGAATCATGACTGGACCAAACATAGAGCAGCATGACAAACTTTACCCACAAGGGGAGTTAGAAAAGGAGAGACTTGCGATATGCAGAAAGCTCATAGAGGTAGCTCAAGCCACTCTAGAAAAGACTATCTCAGTCCTCCCAAAGATAAGAATATGTGAGAATCAATATGATGAGTGTTTTAAAGAGAATGATCAGAAACAAAGTAAAGAGAAGCAATGAAGCCCTCAGGGCAATTCAACTTCTATAATCCTTGAACTAGAAGCCGATTGGCCAAGAGAGTTGTGGGCTAGGATTTAGGAAGACCGATGGAAAAAGAATTGGAATTCAAGACCATCCTTTGAGGAATTAGATGATGAGGATGACCAAAGTCACAGGGATTTGCATGGTAGAAAGGACTTCTCTTTCTTTATTTTCCTTTTTATTCTCCTCATTCTTGATTTTCAACTATCCCACTAACTATCTCCATATTTGCAGTTTGGCTCGTAGTAATTCTTCCACGATCAACTGACATTATACCTTGGTCTTCTTGAGTTCTGCTAGATTGTGAGAGGTCTTACCTAAAAACTCATTTTTCTTGCCTCGCACTGTGGGAGCATGGAAGATTATTGATCCTTTCTCATATTCTCCCATGTAGTTCAATAGGGTAGAAATGCTATGTACTTCTTCCCTATTTCAGTCTAACATGGAAACTTCTTCATATACTTCATCCAAATTTTCGGAGGATTAAGTGAAGGAGATGAGGGTAACACATGTTTACCCATCACATATAATGGATACATGACTAAAGCCATTCCAGAGACACGAGCAGGTGTAGGCATAGCCACCAAAGAGATTTGGGAGAAATGGAGAAAGCCAACCATGTGACCAACACGTATGAAGCTTCAATTAGTAGATGGCCATGTAGAGAGACCCCTCGGAATACTGGAGAAAATTAAGTTAACTACCTGCGGAGTGGAGTTTGAGCACGCACTAGTTGTATGTCAATTTGGAAAAACGAATAACTATGAAATGATATTAGGACGACCATTCATGAGACAAATCAGGGTAGTACAAGACTGGGGAAGAGATGCTTTATATCTACAACATCAAAGAACTACTACCAAGATAGATTTGCATACATTCGCATATACCGCCACTACAATGGAATCGTGTACACAAGGAAGACGATGACTTGTCAATTTGTAGTGCCGGTTCAAGCGACCAATCATGGATGCATGAAGATGCTCAATTATGGATGTGTAAGGAAGCAAAGAGAGAAGAGAAAAAAAACTCAATATGGCTTATCGCACATCAAAATTACTGACCCATAGAGGATCCTATGTATATGCCTCAAGTTTTCCCTACTGAAGCATTCAAACCATACGGTTGGATGGAGATTCTTGTCATCTTGGATGTATGTGTAAATGAAGAGGTATTAGCCATGAAGAATATGTAGATGAAGAATGTTATGATGTAACGTTTTACATGGTAGTCCTTCAGGAAGTAGAAGCAAGAGAAGTATTAGAAAAAGAATGGAAGGAAGAGTATGAAAGCATAGACATGGAACCAAAGTTTGATTCAGAGGAACGGTATTTAGAAGCAATAAAAGCCGATAGCATAGAAGGAACACTCAAGGTATTAGCAATAGAAGCAGCTCAGATGAGACCAAACCATGAGGAGACGTTAGATAAGGTAGAACAAAACCCACACCTATTTGAAGTCCCCGAGCACTTCAAGAGATATGAAGTAGAGGAGAGGAAGATAGCCATTTAGATGCCTAAGAGAGAGGCAAGAGAAGGAGAAGCATATGACAACAAGGAACAAACGAAGAAAGTAATAGTGACCATGGAAGATGGAGAAGAAAGATGTACGTACATAGGAAAAGATGTGTCACATGAAGAGGAAGAAGAATTGATAAGACTGATTCGAGAGTATCGAGATGTGTTTGCATGGACCTACAAGGACCTCAAAGGTGTCGACCCATCCATTTGTTCTCATTGAATCCCGATGACACCTGATGCAAAACCATCGAAGCAACGCCCTTACACATATAATGATGTCTATTCAGCAAAATTTAAGGAGGAGATAGACAAGCTATTAGCAGCCCGATTTATTTACGAGATAGAAGACACGGAATGGGTGTCACCATTTGTGGTCGTACCCAAAAATAATGGGAAATTAAGAGTGTGTATTAACCTGAAGAAGGTAAATGCAGCTACGACCCATGATAGCTACCCGTTACCTATCACTGATCACCTCTTGGAAAGAGTCGCATGTAAGGAAGTCTATAGCTTCCTCGATGGATTCTCGGGAGACAACCAAGTAGCTATCACTACAGAGGACCAACATAAGACTTCATTTGCAATTGAATGGGGAGTCTATGCTTTTTGGGTGATGCCTTTTGGACTCACAAATGCCCCTACTACTTTCCAAAGGCTGATGTGTCACGTCTTTAAAGAATTTCTAAGGAAGAGTATGGAAGTATATGTAGACGACTTATGCACGTACTCAGGTCAGAGACAAGAGCACATTCCGGATTTGCAAAGGATATTTGAGAAGTGTCGACAATATAGATTGTGCCTAAATCCTAAGAAATGCATCTTTATGGTGAGATAAGGAAAAATCCTAGGACACATTGTATCTAGGAACGGAATCTCTCCTGACGAGGATAAAATTAAGTAATCCTAGAGCTTCCAAGAGCAAAAAATGCAAAGTGCAAGCGTTTATTGGGTCATTGTAGGTACTATTGTAGATTTATTCACATGTCCACCATAATTGCCAAGCCACTCTATGGATTATTAACCCAATTCATGTGGACGGATGAATGCAAGAAAGCATTTAATGAACTAAAAAATGACTCAGCACAGCACCTATTTTTTCCAAATGGGGTATTGATTTCATAGGACCCATTAACCCACCAGCCAAAGGATTACATGCTGAGTACATAATAGTGGTAACAGATTATCTAACTAAATGGGTAGAAGCAAAAGCAACTAGAAAAAACGATGCTCAGATCACAGCCAAGTTCCTCTTTGAGAACATCTTTACTCGCTTTGGACTACCTATAGAGATAGTAAGTGATAGAGGAACGCACTTCATTAACGAAGTGATAGAATCCTTAATGAATGAACTCCTAGTGATTCATAAAAAATCAGCCCCTATCACCCTCAATCCAATGGTAAAGCAGAAAGTTCCAATAAAGTGTTGTGTACAGTGTTGACCAAGCTAGTCAATAATGGAAGGTCATATTGGGACAAACAATTGCATCATGCGATTTGGGTCTTTTGTATGGCTTACAAGACAGCCATTGGAGCTACTCCTTTTAACCTAGTTTATGGAAGAAATGCAATCCTTCCAATCAACTTTTTGATACCTACTTTACGAGTAGCACAACAGTATGAGTGGACAAGACATGAGCTATCCAAGCAACTCAAGCAGATTGAGAAGCTACATGAAACAAGACTACAAGTAGTTGTGGGAATTTATGAAGCTAAAAGGAGATAGAAAGCATATTATGATGCGCATATCAAAGATAAAGTCTTGAAAGAAGGAGATTTAGTCCTGGTGTATACATTGAAGCAACATGCCAAGAAACTATAGAAACACGGATACGGACCCTTAATGATTAGTAGAATCTCAACTAGCAGATCAGTGAATCTAGCCACATTAGATGGAGGTATAGTTTCTAATTACATAAATGGTTGTCGAGTAAAACGATATATGGAGCCATTGAAGGATCAGATGTTAGCACGACTTGTAGGAGCTCAGAATCGAAAGAAAGAAGAGGAGAGAATTAGAGAAGGAGCACACCAAGAAGCCCTAGAGCGTATCAAGAAACGGAAGGAGTGGTTGAAACAAAGGGATAAACGATATCGGCAAGGAGAAGAACCCATACCCATGGCCAATCACCAAGTCTATAAAGCCTACAAGGAGAGCCTTAGTATATCCCAACCATATTTAAACCTAGGGATTGGAACCACAGAGTACTAGTTAATAGATGCTTTGATTGACTCAGGAGCAGCCCTAAGCTGCATACTAATGATGTTGATTACGCATCTTCAAACAACCATTAGTCCCACTAAAGCATGCATGGTAGGAATTGGAGGCCAAGTTATAGAATGTGTTGGAGAAGCCCTAATATCCCTACACCGAGGAAATTCCACTATGGAGCAATGAGTTTTGGTATGCAAAGATGAGGACTTAATAGAAAATCTGATCTTAGGGCAAGATTGGATTATTGAGAATGACGGGAGCATTCATCTAGCACAAGGATACATATCTACCAAAATAGGACATAAAGAAATCTTTAGCTTGTTAGAAGAAAGACCTTCTCATGTTCAGGAAGTTATCAAGCTTGAGGAAGAAACCCTAGAAAAGGAGTTAGAAGATGAATCGATTGAGAGCCAATCTAGAATTGCTTGCAACTAAGGATGTGTTGCATGATAATATAATCACCTTTCCCATGAGAAATGAATCCACAAGAGGAAGTGAGGACAATGTTTCTAAATTAACCTACTCAAAGAGAAGAACATCCACATGGAAGTCTACTACTCGTGCATCACATCCATACCAGAGAAGCCAACATAGAAGCAGGTCAGCCATCCAATGACGGCAAGGAGGAACAAGAAATCCTCTTCATTACAATCAGAATAAAAAAGGCTCCTAAGTGTATGGCTTCCAAAATCACTAGTAGCAGCCCAAAAGACACACCGATGTATGTGGATCCCAAAGAAGGTCAGATAGACTGCTAAGCAAGAGATAGACAAGCGCAATGAGATATTATGCCAGCAAAGCGAAACAAGGAGGTCCAAAAGGAATCAACAAAAGTACAAAAGGAACACGACATCAACCAATCAGACTTCAAGAAAGAAGGTGACAAGTACCAGAGAACTACAAGAACGACGGAACCAAATACCTCAAACACCAACTACAAAATGGATATGGAGACCCAAAAAGGAACAAGGACAAGAATAGCCTACTCAACTAGATTCCACTTGCACTCATGAAGATTCCAATGCACCTAGAGTATGCATGATAGGGCCGCATTACAAGGCCATGCATTCAGCACATTACCTTCTCAACAAAATTAGTGGTGTACCTTTCCATCATGGGAATAGGTCTTAGTTTCTACTACTATAGGAATGAACTTGACTGTTCATAAATAAATGCTTCGACTAGAACTAAATTTTGTTTTCTTTCAAGAATATAAGCCAAAAGAAGTGTGGTAAAAGACCATACTTACTTAAGGAAGGGGGAATGGAGTGACGAAGGAAACAAAATATCACTAAGCTACACATAACACATAAATTGAATTTTATTAGAAGCTGATTCTCTCTCTATTACAAGTGCGGATGGCTTCTGAGGATTCCGAAGCAACTATTCAAGAAGAGGTGCTAGAGTTTCCATTACAGAGTGTGACCAAAGCCAAAGATCATTGGTTTTGAGAGGATCAACTTGCTGGGGATTATCTTTTCTTAGTGACAATAAAGATTATGGACATCGACCATCAGTTCCTGGTCATGTCTCAAGATTTTAAAGTCTTGCATGACATCCCATCAACCGTGGATGTATTAACAAACGCAGGTATTCAAAAATATTTTGAGCTACCAATTTACAAGATGGACTTCCAATGATGCACGTAGGTGATGAATACCCTCCAGACGGCTCTACATGACCTATTAGTGCCAGAGGCAAGAGTTCTAGATGCCACACGGGGATGGGTAATCATCCAATTCTCCCACGATCTGATCAAAAAAGCATTTGGATGGGAAAAGGATGGCAATACCGTTTTGAAAGATGAAAGCTAAGGAAGTGTTAGGCCGTCGGATTAAAATATGTAATTTTATTTTTCAAAGTCGCATGCACCGAAAAGGTGTAGCGAACAGATGTACCTTTTTATTCATTAATGTAAAGGCAATCATGGTGTTCAACAGAGAGAGACGAGAATCGCCAGACTGTATGTCTGGGCGACCGTGCCGGATGCTGTGGTATTGCAGATTCGTCCAAATTCCGAGTACTATTGTCTTGTTCTTAAAGTTTTAGTAATTAATCATTAAACACAGTAATGCTACGATAACATTCATAAGTCTGTGAGAATTCATTGTTGATAATGCGCGTGTTAAACGTACTGCATTGTGATAATCTTCACTGTGAAAGACAGTTAACTATTTAGTTGAAGGTTAATTTGGGAAAATTAAACAAAGGTTCTCTACAATATTAGACCCCTATCCATCCCCAAGAACCCGAAACAAGATTTAAAGTGACTTGTGAAAGCGCTTTTAACACTGGTGCCATCTGTGGGAAGATGGAAATAGATTTGGAATAATCAGTAAGGGAAGAGCAGTACTCAAGATAACTAATGGAGAATAGTAACCGCTAGTTGAAGAAGTGATATATGCCAGTTACTCGTTCTGGTGAGTCCTACCCAAAGTATAGGCGAGATCAGCATCCCTAGGCAGCTCCAAACCTATTAGGAACACCACCGGGTGGTAGGAGTACAAGCCAATTAAGTCTAGTGCAGAAGGATCGGAGCCAATTAGTAGTGATTCCGGTGCTAATTCGGTAATACATGACGAGATTCTGGTGAATTCCGGTGTAAGTTCCGTACTTTTTGGAGAAGGTACAGTGACTTTTGGGTGTACAGAGACGCAATGCGGAGTCAGTTTGGCACTATTTGGTTAGAGTTCGACTAGTTTCAGTGATTGTTTCATAGTACAGGGTGAGCACGTGTCCGATGATAGGGTAATCTGGTCCGATGAGACTTCAGTGAGTTCCGGTGGAAGTTCGGCATCACTCGGTGGTAGTTTGAAGTTTTTCGGTGATACTGCAGTGCTGCCGGGTGGACACTTATTGCGTTCACCCCTTTTCAGTGCAAGTCTATCGAATTTCAACACCAAAGCTGAGGAAAGGCTATTGGATTTGGAGCTAAGAAATTGGTTCGATGACATTTTTGGACCAGAAAGTGAGTAGGCTGATCATACAAATTCGGAAGGTGAAGAGACACCCCCTCAAAATTCAGGTAACAACAACACTACCAACAATAGCACCATGAGTGGCTCACAGCAACAGCAACAAACACCGCCACAGCCACAACCGTAATTTCAGCAGCAACAACAACAGTAGCCACAACCAATCGTTCCACCTCGACCGGTCCCAACCGGAGTGACCTATACGAAATTTGGTGGATTTCCGAGGGTGACCCTAACGCACATGTACATTCGAGATCAGTTATGGAGTGTTGAACCACCCACCAGATCCGGCGTATAAGGCCATCGTGTTTCAGGCCACACTGGTTAATGAAGCAGCAAGGTGGCTGATAGAATATGATATTAATTATTTCGATAACTATGATGATGTGAGGGATGCATTCCTGCAAAGGTTTCGGTTGAAGAAGAATCTTGCATAAAGTTTTGACTACTTGCATAAAAATCGGTAGAAATCACACCAGAGTGTCCGGGAGTATGCAACACTGTTCCGAACTCACTTGAGGCATCTGCCACTGGCGCATGCCAACCTGCCAGATGATGTCATAACACAATGGTTTATTAACAGCTTGAACCCACAGTTAAAACAAATCATGATCATTTGGTGTGTGGGCAGAATGACATTGGACGCTGTCATTGCAATGGCCTTATAGTTGGAGCACAAATTCGGAGGATTTACGGAGGATTTGGAATGGTTGAAAGCAAGTAAGAATGTAATCGAGGATCCATCCAAACAAGTGTACTGTACTAAGTGTAAGAACCCCGGTCACACCAGTTCCACGTGCTCTCAACCAAATGTATTGTACCATCTGTAACACGACAGGGCACTCAACAGAAACATGTGCATATAATGCAAAGGTGCAAGATAGAGCGGCAGTAAATGCCATAATACACGAACTGGGTCAGCCAGCCACCCATTACATACGGCCATAGTTATCGACTAACGAGCAGCAGTGATATAGGAACTATCGAGGTCAGCGTAACACGAATTTCAATCCAAACCGATGGCAGGCAGGTACATCGGCTGAAAGTACCTCTCCCATCCCCTCGATGTCATTTTTGCGGCGAGATTGGCCATATTCGTAGATTTTGTAAAGAAGCCGCAGAGTAGGACAAAAGAAAGAAGGAAAGACAAAATCCGATGACAAATATAGTGTATATTTCCCCAGTTGAGTCACAAGCAGCCGTAGTTCAAACAAGATCGGGTAAACAGTTGCAACCAGCAGCTCAGGTTTTCGAGCCCGAAATTTGTGAGCAACAGCAGATGTTTGCAAAGGCCACTCAATGGACAACTAAGGAGCCGACGGTGTTCCCTGTCCCAGTTCCAGTAACTCAGTCTCATCTGCCAAATGCAAGACTGCATGTACCGAATTCCGTTCCGGCAACATCAGAATCACAACGAGAGTCGGTAATGACAACTGCACATACAGACCAGGTATGGGACGTTCTCTCTAAGGCCGCAATCACACTCCCTCTGGGATAGTTGCTCGCCCTAGTTCTGGGTGTAAGATAGCAATTCCAACAGCAGGTCAGCCCCGGACCTTCATGTACTCCGGCAACTGCGACCATACAACCAGAGATGGATCCTACATTGGATCATTCAGTACCATTGATCACTGTTTGGTATAAAAACCAGAACATCACACAAGTTTTAATTGATGGCGGGTCAGTTGTGAATATTGCAACAGCTGCCCTCTGTAAGAAACTGGGTTGGACCCAAATTGAACCAGTGTAGTTCTTTGTGCGAATGGTGGACCAATCCTGTGTTCATCCGGTGGGACTAGTATGTAATATTCCTATTACCCTACAGGGAACTACATTCAAAATGAATTTTGTAGTCCTGGAGTTATCCGAATCTAGCCTCGATTACAACTTACTTTTCGATTGACCATGGCTCAAGCAAGCCAAAGTCGTGCAGGATTGGTCAGCTAAAGAGTTAATCTTTAAAGACAATCACCGGAAATATGTAGTTACATTGGATGCTATGCAACCTTGTGAGTTACACGCACGACCATATGTAGCAGAGCCAGTCCATATGTTGGACGAGCTATCTAATGATGAGGAGGAGGCTTTCCTCAAGACAAATAAGGGCCTCATCCCATTAGGTACTGTAGACTTACACTCGGTAGCTGATAATTGGAGTCCGGTAGCTTGTACGGTCGTGCCACTGATCGAAGAAGTAGCAACAGATCCCGATATAATTATGGATGAATCAACCTTACAACAATTGTTGCAGCCAGCTGATGACTTGGCAAAGCCTCGACAGTTTTATGTACCGGAGGATCAGTTGGTAACATACAATTTGGGAGATACGATCAACCCGAGGCTAGTCAAAATTAGGGCCGGATTAGCAGAGAAATTCCAAGAAGATTTGGTACAACTCCTGTGTGAATTCTCAGATGTCTTTGCTTGGGATTACAGAGACATGAAAGGTCTTGACCCACGGATTTATCAACATAGAGTGGTACTAAAACCGGATGCGAAACCCATCAAACAACCTAGTTACAGGATGAATCCTAATTATGCGGCGCAGGTTAAGGCTGAACTTGATCGTTTATTGAAGGTGGAATTTATTGTGCCAATTGAGCATGCGGAGTGGATCTCACCAATAATGATAGTGCCGAAGAAAAATAAACAGTTATGTATTTGTGTCGACTACCGGAAGCTTAATGCAGCCATCGTACCGGATCCGTTCCCTCTTCCTTTTCTAGATACAATGCTCGATACTTTCCTGGATGGCTACAGTGGATATAATCAAGTGAGGATGGTGGAACATGATATACCGAAGACAGCATTCATCACCAAATGGTTCGATTTACGGAATGCCCCGACTACATTCCAAAGATGTATGCAGGAAGTGTTCTCACCTTACTTGACAACGTTTATGCAAGTTTATCTGGATAAATTTTCATTATTTGGCAATACTTGGGTGCACCTGTATCATTTATGGTGCTGCTTTAAAAAATGCCGAGAGTATCGACTATGTTTGAATCCTACCAAATCGGTTTTTGCGGTCTCCTCTGGGAAGCTGCTCGATCATATTATCTCCAAACAAGGAATACAGGTAGATCCTGATAAAGTAGCCGCCATGTTGGAGGCACCGGTTCCAAAGACACCGAAAGAAGTTATGAGGTTCCTTGGCCAGATCCCGTGGCATGGCAGACATTTACGGTGGTTGGCTCATCTAGCGACGCCACTTAACTTACTTATGACGAGCACTCCGCGAAAGTATGAATGGACTAATGAGTGTCAAATAGCATTTGATCGGTTGAAGGTCTTATTGACGCAAGCTCCGATCCTGCAACCGCCTGATTGGGAACGTCCATTTCATGTATTTCTGGATGCTTCAGACATAGTGATTCGCAGTGTGCCGATGCAACAAATTGAAAAGTGGTTTCGGCCTGTGTACTATGCGAGCGCAGACTAGCTCTTGCCAAAAGAAATTACTCCATCACAGAACGCAAGTTTCTTGGTCTGGCATACTCTATTAAGAAATTTCGGCATTACTTGTTGGGATGCAAATTCACTTTCCATGTGGATCAAGCCGCACTTGTGTATTTGGTTCGGCAACAACATTTAGGTGGCAGATTGGCAAGATGGGTTTTACTACTACAGGAGTTTGATTATGAAGTTCTCCACCGACCCGGTACGGCACATGTCTTGGCGGATTTCGTATCTCGACTTGATTCCGGTGAGTCTCCGGTAGGTGTTGTTGACACTATGCCAGCTATTTATGCCACCGAAGCTGCTCCCAAAGAGTCTGCAGAACTTCCTGTTACTCCTACATACTATGATATGTTAATGATTTTTCTCACTGATGGTTGTCTCCCACCTAATACTCCCACTGCTCTGTGCCGAAAAATTGCAGTCTAAAGTCGAGGATTTTGGTTGATTGTCAATCAACTGTATTACACATATCATACTGGTGTCTTACTTAGATGTATTCCTCCACATGAATCGGCATCAGTCATTACCATGGCTCACTAAGCACCCACTCGAGGACACTTCGTAGCTGATCTTTCTCATCGAAAAATCCTGCAAAGTGGGCTCTGGTGGCCTACCATGTACAGAGATGTTGTCCAATTTGTGCAGCAGTGTGATGTCTGTCAACGATCTGGACAGCCCTTGCAGTGCCATTTCTTTCCTCTCCAACCGGTTCTACCATTGGAGCCCTTTCAGAAATTATGCCACTAGGTGGGCGGAAGCTTGGGCTTTACGGGCTGCCACAACTGTTTCGGTGGCCAAATGTTTGATGAAGGATGTCTTCCCTCGATATGGATTACCTCTGGAAATAGTGACGGACCAGGGTACACATTTTGCAAACAACTTAATGCAAGTGTTGACTCAGACTTTCCAGATTGAACACAAATTCAGTTCACCTTACTATCCATGTGCCAATGGTCTGGCTGAGAGTACCAATAAGACTCTACTAAATATGTTCTGAAAATTGATTTTGGATTGTCCAGAACGATGGGACCAACTCTTACCTACCGTATTGTGGGCTTACTGGACCACGTACAAAGTGGCTACCGGAATGACTCCGTTTAAACTCGCTTATGGCCTAGAAGCTATTGCACCAATGGTAGTGGTACCGAGCCTACGTGTAGCCTTATCTCTGAAATTGTTGTCGGAAGAATCTTTTCCATTCCGGTTGGATGTGCTCCGATCATTGGATGAACAACGCTGGGAAAGCTTCATGACTCTCCAAGAAGTTCAGCTCTGTCAAGCCCGTACTCATGATCGCTTCCTCAAAACCCCGGTCTTTACGATTGGCCAACTCGTTTTATTTTATAATGCTAAAGCCAACAGATCTGCTGGAAAATTTAAGTTACGGTGGTTCGGTCCATACCGGATTGTTGAGCAAGTGGGACCCACCGCTTTTCAGTTGGCAACCTTAACAGGTGGTCTCCTTCCAAAAGTCATTAATGGTTCTAAGCTCCGCCCATATCACCAACCGTCTGATAACCCCTTAGGTGTACTCCATCTTTTTCTTCTTTTTCGAGTATCACTTGCTTTTCTTTTCTACCCCCCGTGTTTCGGTGACCAACTGACCATAATCTTCCCGTTTTTTGGTATCTAACTATGATTAAGAGCCGCCTCTGTGTTACTGTTTCTGTTCATGCATGCATGTTGCACTTATGAAGGATATCTCTTCAATACTGCGTTATGAGTAGGGTTTTTGCTGCCTAATTTTTCCCGTGATCTTACTTAATCCTGCTCGTTCCACTGATAATCGCTATTGTGTTTGTGTGTTTGCGTGATCTATGTACTCTGTGTTTTCGTGTATTCTTGTGTGCGCCATGGAAGCTCTGGCTAACATCGCCACTTTTCGTGCGGGTCTCACTCCCGAAGTGAGTGAGTACTTGCGCACTCGGGGATTGCTGACCTTTGCTGAACTGCCTTGGCATTGAGTGGAGTGTCATCCGTTCCATGCGCAGATTATTTCTGCCATCACCGCCACACCTGCTACAGAGTAGTGTTGGCTGATTACATGTCTAAATCCTCGGGTAGTAATCACTCTAGCCACATTTGTTGAGGGATTCCGACTCCCTCAGGAAGGATTGGAGAATGGTCCACTCCTTCCACTTGCCACCATGAAGGAATTGTTTCCCCGGAACTCATCTAATGAGTTCGCCATCCTTTGCCGACCTGAACCAGAGCGTACTGCTCTGCAATTCCTGGTCGCCACGCTAACCTTACAAAAACGCACCTACAGAATATCTCATCCCTTTTATTCCATGATAGACACTGCTTCCCATGAGCCTATGAATTTCATGGCATTTTTCTTTAGGTGTGTTCACCGTGAATGCGTAGCGGTTACCAAGCAAATCGCCAAGCATGATATCCCTCACACACGCTTACCTCATATCTTAACATTCCAGCTGGCAACTGAGAATATTCGGCAAGAATTGCAAGGCAAAGTGGATTTGCTCGAAGCAGATATTGCCCCACTACAGGAAGAAGCAAATGCGGTCAAGGCAGAGAACCATGCCTTGCACATTCAAATTCAGCAACTCCAAGAACGGTTTACAGAGCAAGATAATCTGATTGCCCAACGTGACCACGCACTAGCTGAGTTGAAGGAGAAAACTGTTCTCCTCACATCTCGCGATGAATAAATAAAGCAATTGGAACAAATGGTGCAGGATAAAGATGATGGTCGGGTCTCTCTCGGCAATCTATTGGAAGAAACTCGTGCGGACCTTGAGCTGGTGACACAAAAGGGACAAGAAATGGCTCACTTGGCCATGCAGAATACTAAAGAATTAAAGACCGTATATGCCAAACTTTTCCAGAAGAATCATGACTTGGAAGCATAGACGGGCCAGACGATTCAGCTCAAGAAAGAGTTAGCAGGTATTATGAAGGAGCGGGATGCCTATTATAAAACTATCTAGTATCAAGCTCAGGAACTGGAATGAAGAGAAAAACAGTTGGGATTTCAAGTTGAGCGATTGTCCAGAATTGATGCACAAATCACCGAAATAAAGCTGAGGAGAGATGTGGCCATCGCCAATGATTCTTATCTTCAAGAAGCATCTTTGCAAATGTAGGCAGAACTACTGATGAGTCAAGTCATTGCGGCTTGTTCGGTTTGGACTGATGCACAATTGGTCGAGCCGGATATTTTGAAGACTATGTTAGATTCCTTAAAGCAAAAGATGACACAAACTTTTAAACTAGCCCGCTCTCTGTATATACAAGGCATTATTGATGAGCCTGTATTTTCCTTTTTGGGTTCGAGTCCACCGTGCGTGCTAATGTTAGGCCGCCGGATTAAAATATGTAATTTTATTTTTCAAAGTCGCACGCACCGAAAAGGCGTAGCGAACAGATGTACCTTTTTATTCATTAATGTAAAGGCAATCATGGTGTTTGGCAGAGAGAGACGGGAATCGCTAGACTGTATGTCTGGGCGATCGCGTCGGATGTTGTGGTATTGCATATTCGTCCAAATTCTGAGTACTATTGTCTTGTTCTTAAAGTTTCAGTAATTAATCATTAAACACAGTAATGCTACGATAAAATTCATAAGTCTGTGAGAATTCGTCGTTGATAATGCACGTGTTAAACGTACTGCGTTGTGATAATCTTCGCTGTGAAAGACAGTTAACTATTCAGTTGAAGGTTAATTTGGGAAAATTAAACAAAGGGCCTCTGCACTATCAGACCCCCTATCCATCCCCAAGAACCTGAAACGAGATTTAAAGTGACTTGTGAAAGTGCTTTTAACAGAACCACATTCACGGATATCAATCGTATAGATATAGAAGAGGACGTTCGTCTGATTCATTAACATTTTTGCTTTCCAAATATGCATGGACACACAGCACCACAAAAAATCATTGTGCAGATGCTATCTCATGCTATCAAACAAGTCGGTAATCAAGTGAACATGATGCCATACATCCAAGAGAGTCTTTTTGAAGCTAAAAAGTAGTGGAACCATAAAACGTTCTTGAATGGAAGTGTCGCACTGACCATGCTCATCTACCATGCATTGGGTATCCGAGAACATCTGAAAGAAATGCCTTCAGCTGTAGAAATGGCTAAGTATGCTAAGTTGGCCATGGTCCCAAGAAAGAAGAAGGGAATAAAAGTGGTGGAAGAAGCCGAGCCCAGCTCGCAACCAAGGATGAGAGGCGCCAAAAGATTACGAGAAATGATGAAGGCACAAGAAGCATTTCTAGATTCAAAGAGGATCCATATACTTCCAAGGACTAAGATTGAGGAACCCAAACCAATTACTAAAGAGGAGCTAAACAAAGTAATGGTGTCTACCCACCAATACATGGAAGGTCAAGTCAACTTGACAATACAAGCGCATCATTACCACCAGTCTCATGAAGACACTGAGCAAAGAAAGAGGCTGACTAGAGTTCATCGATATAGAGAGTTGGGATTGAGCAACTCTAGTTCATCTTCTGATACACAAGGAGAGCAGGAACCATCTATGATGAATGTGGACATTAAAAGCGACTCAAAAGATGATGGTAATTGAGAGGAATTGATTCAAGTCACATATGACTTTGAAGTGGAAGGTACAAA
This sequence comes from Ceratopteris richardii, assembly GCA_020310875.1. Taxonomy (NCBI): domain Eukaryota; kingdom Viridiplantae; phylum Streptophyta; class Polypodiopsida; order Polypodiales; family Pteridaceae; genus Ceratopteris; species Ceratopteris richardii. Next base: position 209,228,483 of record CM035406.1, read on the forward strand.
GATAGGCCAAACTCCTGATGATGCTATCAAGGACACTATAAGGCACGAATCACCTAAAGAGGGGATTCATGTATTCAAAATGAATGAAGAGATGCACATTCAAATCTCAGAGACTCACTTAGATGGCAAAGCGCCAGTAAAGCGACCAAAGGAAGAGAAAGAACAGGAAGAAGTGGAGGAGCCCGAGCCATTCACGCCCATCAGGGTGGTAACGGAGCCTTCTCCTTTGGATATCACCTTTCAAGGAAGCACTACAAAGTTGACCACAAATGAAGAAGAGGAAAAAGAGAGAGAAGTGCACCTTCAAATAAGACAACCACATAACAAAACTATACATGTGGACCAAGGCAAATATGTTCGAATGGGGGAAGAACCAACTATCCCCAAAACATGGTTGAATGTGCATGTGGCTCAATTAAAGCCTGCAGTAAAGCAAATGATACAAATAGCTATGGACACTCAACAACAAATGCTCGAAGCCGATGCAGACTATGACAAGGCTATGAGAGAGAAAATCCAATTCTAGGTAACAAGTGAAAACTTGTCTGCACAATTAATTCAAGCTCAATAGGCACTCTTAGTCAATGAATCAGAAGCCAAAGAAGCCAAGGACAAATGCACCATGCTAACGATGGCAAACTAGAAGCTCCAAAATCAACTCAAAGAGCTACAAAGCAAATATGAAGCTGGTGAAATGGAGAAGGCAAGAATGAATGCCAGAAGTAAGCTGCTTGAAACTCAAATCAAAGTATATATGGAGGAAGCAAACAATTTAAGAAATAGAAATAAAGAACTTATGACTACCATCCTGTGCAACCAACCCATAGAAGCACAAGAAGTGATAGCAACCAATACAAAAGCATTGGAAACTCAAATTGCAAAGTATGAAGATCAGCTAAGACAAGAGCAAACTATTCTAGAAGAATGGGAAAGAAAGTATATCCATGACACTAATGAATTTAGAAAAAGATGGAAGATGGCAGAGAATAAACACATTGAACAATGCAACGAGGATGCTAATCAAATGGCTGCCATAGGAGAAGAACTATTGAGGAATAAAGAGACCATCACACAAGCCGCCAAGACAATCAAAGAAAAAGATGAACTCATTGCAGAATTAGAAGCTCAAATAAAACAACAGGTAACCACAGGGACACGAGTAGTTCCAAGCTCCAAAGAGGCTACTGTGGAGAATGAGGTACGTCCTCTTTCTCCCCCCATGCATCATTTACCGATAAGGGAGGTAGTAGAGCCAAACACTCAAAGACATGATCCAGCTATTGCACAACTAAGCTGACATGAGAGGGTACTAGTGGTGTCCTAGCTTACGAAACAATTTGAAGAACAGGTGGTCAAGGTAATGAAAGAGGCAAAGATTGCAAGCAAGAGCATGGAGTAGATTTTGAAGCCGTTCAATATACCTTATGGACTACTTAAAGAAGAGACACGACAGTATATAAAGAAGACCACCAATAAAGAACCAGATAGCAATCTGCAATTCAACCTGTAGACATTCACATATACACAAGAAGAATTTGATAAGGTAGATCCTGTCTGGAGATGCAAGTTTTTGGAGAAGAATCTTATGCTAAGGGTACATTGGGAGTCAGCACCGGACGTGCTTCAAGTGAATCCATCTTTTTTCCCAGTACCGAGAAGACACTCTTGGATGCAATTTTTGGAAGCAGAGCACCAAGGTAGCTTAAATAACCAATGGCTAAACTATCCGTGTTTACCTAGCCTGCCTCGCAACTATCTACCGACAGAGGAATATATGGTGCGGATGATAGGATTTTGGTTATCCCGATATGCCACAATACCAGACTTAACCATCAAAATGACAAACAAAATTCTGAGTATGCTACTTACAGTATTAAAGGTATTCCAACACGCACGGTATACTTTTTCGAACTTCATCGGAATTAACCAGGGAGCAGATGCCCTAATTTTTTATCTATCTACTACACCTAGTCACTTGATGATCATGGTAATATACTCGAGACACCCTTGAAAACCTTTATAAGGATGGGTTGGCCACATACATACAACCTTACCAATGCCAGTCTTGGCAGCTCAAGGAGTCGAGATCACCAAGTAAGTACTTTTAAGTTCTAGTTCGAGTTCTAGTCTTTTCCTTTTCTCTAGTCTTGTATCTTGGATACTTTTTCTTGTCATGTTGTAATCTCATAGTATGAGATCCCTTTCAATTATTTTTTGTATCTAGTTCATCTCCTTGAAGGGAGTTCTTGTAATCTAGATATTTTGCTTCATACCTACGGATCATCATGAGAGTCACTAAGAAACTTGTACTTAGATGTTTGTGATTTTGATAGGCTTCTTTTTTCTTCCATGTTTCCTTACATAGTTGATCTTGATCTTGAAGCCTGAGGACCACTCATTTGAGTTGATTCAACCTACATATCACCTTTAGCACAAATAGATACATCATTCAACTCATCCCCTATTACCTTTTCTTTTCCCTTCTATACAATTTCAATTCATTAAAAACCACATATCGTGATACATAGAACTTCTTGGTGTGAGAGTTATAACACTTGTAACCCTTTTTTTCAGTACAATACCCTATGAAGACACACTTTTAAAATTTAACTTCAAGTTTATTTCTTACCTCTTGTGAAATGCACACATTGCATGTACAACCAAATAGCTTGAGATGCTCCACACTTGGCTTCTTGACATAATAGGCCTCATTTGGATTCAATTCATGCACACCACTTGTAGGTACCCTTTGTTGGAACATCAAGCTTACACTATGCTTGAGGTGGATTTGATCTACATCAAAGGCTATTGCGTCGAAAGAATATCCGTTGGAGAGTTCATTTTCATATGCTCATTTATTGTATTTTTTTGAGAATATTTTGATGGCTCATTTACCGTTGTAAAAGCCTTGAGCTTGACACATGTAAAGGTAGAAATATAGAGCCAAAATCCCACGAAATTTTGGTGGTTGAAGTTGCATTCAATCAAGCAAATCAAGTCACCTAAAAGTAGATCAATCAAGATCTTCACTTTTCCTAGATTGTAGGGAAGTGAATGGATTCCCTCCAACAACCATTCCCACCTTCATTTGAATTCAAATTCAAGTTGTAAAAGTCGTGGAACACTCCTAGAGGCTATATAAGGAGTTGAAATCACTTGTACATTACATGGAAGCAATATACATACACTTGTGACCATCATTGTCTTGCTCCTTCAATTTTCTGCATCATCTTCTTCGCCAACAGTAATCTTGCAGAGGCTGCTGCTCTCTCCTCAGAGCTCCAAATTGAGTGCAAGAGGACTCATTGGAAAGGTATCAGTGTCTAGTTTATGCCTGTAAATTTTCAAAGCATTGGGTTCAGCAGATTTGGAGAAATCTCAGTTTTTCTGCCTCGGGGTCAATCTCTGCGTATTCCTGAAAAATAGGAGGTACCACCGGTGAATGTCGCATTCATTCCTATAGCATATTTTGCTTATTCCTTATACTTTTGTGCATTCCATACACTCAACCCTATGTGTATCACTCCCATAAAATGATTTTTTCTAATTGTAATCACGCTGGTCGCTATGGGCATTTGAAGTTCATTGTCTCTTCCATAGATAGTAAGTTTTTTGAGCTAGTCGACCCGCGAACCTATCTGTTTTGTATCGACTCATTCTCCTTGATGCTCCAAGGTACATAGTGTGTTTCTTTGCACTTATAGCATGCCTATAAGGTCTATTTGAGTCTCCAAAAGCTCAAGGGCTAGTCTTGTGCCGGTTGGCTTGACCAAACTTCATCACTTCGAAACGCACTTTTCTACCTTCGACAAGCTTCTCCAAGTTCTTTCAGTGGTATCAGAGCTAGTTCAAGATGGGTGACGGCTTTCCCTCAATGATCGAGAAGCTTGATCGACACAACTACGCGGCTTGGCAAATCAGAATGGAGGCCTACTTGCAAGGTAGAAATCTTTATGGAATTGTAGCAGGTGATGAAGCTATGCCTATTCCAAGATCCAAAGGAGGACCTACACAAGAGGAGACAGATAAGCTCACACTTTGGTGCGCAAGGGATGCTCAAGCAAGGTCGTACATACTAAACTCTATCTCTGACTTTCTATTACCACATATTAGAGGATGCAAGACATCTCAAGAGACTTGGGATGCCCTGGAGACTTTCTTTTCTGCTAGTACCAAAGCAAGAAAGAATCATCTTTGGAACGAGTTCAACCAAATGAAGAAGACACCTAAACAAACCATCACAGAGTTTGTTACCAAGGTCAAGGAGGTTGCGAATCAGTTAGCATCCATTGGAGAGCTGATTGAAGAAGAGGTCATCATGAGGCAAATTCTCAACGGCATTCGAAGTGATAAGCAATGGCAATCCTTCACGACGGCTTACGATCTCATCATGGATGTGCAAACTCCAGACTTCAACATCTTTCTTGGACAACTCTTCAATCAAGAAGCCAACAATAGCATAAAGGAAGGTAACTCTTATCATGGTAATTCAACGAGTGCTCTATATGCAGATAAGAAGGATAAGAAGCAGAAAGGCAAGAAGAAGGAAGAAGACGAAGAAGAGACTTCCCAAGCCAACTTCGCAAGCAAGAGCAAGTGGAAAGGGAAGAAGAAAGGACCAAAGCAAGACAAAGCCAAAGGTCAGAATGTTCAACCTTGTGCCATATGCGATAAGACCAACCACACCACTCAGAACTGCTGGTTCAATGGGAAGACCCAGAAAGGAAGTGGAAGAGGTGGATATGGCGGCAATAGAGGCAGAGGTGGACACAACTTCAACAACAACAATAGAAGCTATAATAGAAGGGACTACAACAATTATTCAGAACATCAACCACATGAAGACTCATTACTTCTTATGAACCTAAGCCACAAAGAAGGTAAAGAAGATGATCATTTGTTCTACATAGATTCAGGATGCTCGAATCATGTTGCAGGCAACATTGCTCTTCTATCTGACTTGGAAAGTCCAAAGCATAGACATGAAGTGCAAACAGGGGATGACACGAAGCACAATGTGGAGAAGATTGGTAATGTCAAAGCTTCCAATGGCAGGACAAACATTTTGAGTAAGGTTCTCTATGTACCCACTATCACTAAAAACCTAATAAGTGTAGGCCAAATAGTTGAAAAAGGCTTGCAAGTTAGGTTCACCCAACATGGAGCTTTTGTGGAAGATCCATGTCAAGGCTTCAAGAAGATAGCCCGAGGTGAGAAGCATGGTAGGCTCTTTACTTTTGAAGTAGGAGATACCAGGAACATAGCTCTATTCAACTTTGGGTCTCAAACCCTAAGTGAGCTTGAAGTGTGGCATAAGAGACTTGCTCATGTGAATGAAAGAACCTTGAAGGATATATGCAGGGATCAAAGTGTTCTAGGACTGCCGAACATATCAAAGCAACACATGATCAACAGGTGTGATGCATGTCAGATTGGGAAGGCACAAAGACAACCATTCAACCACAAAGGCTACATCCACAACAACTTATTGGACTTAGTACATACAGATGTATGGGGACCAAGTCAAGAACCTTCATTGGCAGGATCAAGGTATTATGTCTCATTTATTGACGACCATAGTAGATGGACTGTTCTATACTTTATCAAGAGTAAGAATGAAGTGTTTGATTGCTTCAAGAAGTATCTTGCGCATGTGGAGAATCATACAGGTAGATCACTAAAGAAGCTCAGATCTGATGGAGGGGGAGAATACTTCTCCAAAGAGTTTGATGAGTTCTTGCAAGATAAAGGTATCAAAAGGGAAGTGACTACCAGGTACTCTCCTCAACTAAATGGAATTGCAGAGAGGAGAAACAAGACATTGGTTGGATCAGCCCGAACAATGCTTGAAGAGAAGAAGTTGCCACATTATCTATGGGCAGAAGCTATTTCAACTGCAGTGTACCTTGTCAATCGACTACCATCCAAATCACTTCAAGGTATGACTCCTTATGAAGCATGGCATGGAAGAAAACCTAGTCTTGGACATTGCAAGGTTTTTGGTTGTTTAGCTTATGTTCATGTACCATCACAAATAAGAGGTAAGCTAGATGAAAGGGCAACAAAGGCAGTGTTTATTGGATATGATTCAACTCAGATGGGTTACAGGTTCTTCAATCCTTCAACCAAGCAATTCACTACAAGTAGAGATGTTGTGTTTGAAGAACACAGGTCTTGGTATGATGAAGACAAACAAAAGGTAACACTACCATATGATCTTGATTCTGACTCTCATCAATTAGGAAGGAAGCATGATACACAGGTCCAGGATCCAAGAAGTGATACAGACGATGACCAAGATGAAAGAGAAAGGGATTACAAGCTATGGAAGTCAAGAGGCAAAGCAAAGATGCAAGAGGTTGGAGAATGCTCCAAACAAGCACCTAGAAGATCAGCAAGAGAGAAGAAACAACCAGAAAGGTATGGATATGATTCCACATTTGTTACAAAGCATTCAACCTACTTGGCAAAAGACTCTATTTCAGAGGAACCCTCAACCTATGAAGAGGCAAAGGGAAACCCTAATTGGGAAAAGGCCATGAACGAAGAGATAGATGCATTGAAGGAAATGGACACTTGAGATTTGGTTCCAATGTCACCGAATGAAAAGGTAATTGGTTGCCGATGGGTATATAAAGTTAAAAGAAATTCAGTTGGATCAGTTTGCAGGTACAAGGCAAGATTAGTTGCCAAAGGATGCTCACAAACTCATGGTATAGACTATGAGGAAACATTCTCACCAGCTGCAAAGATGACTACAATCAGGACATTGATAAGTGTAGCTGCTGCAAGGAATTGGAGACTCCTCCAACTCGATGTGAAAAATGCATTCTTAAATGGTTGGATAAGTGAAGAGGTATACATGTCACAACCACCAGGTTTTGAAAACTCTAATCATCCATCTTATGTTTGCAGACTTAAGAAAGCATTGTATGGATTGAAACAAGCTCCAAGAGCTTGGAATTACAGGTTGGTTACATATCTTCAAGACCAAGGGTTCAAAGCTAGCAGCTCCGATCCTTCTCTATTCATCAAAAGGGATCACAATGAGGTTATCTATCTATGTGTATATGTAGATGATATTATTGTGACAGGTGATGATCTAAATGGCATTCAAAGGATCAAGAGACACATGCAAGAGGAGTTCAAAATCAGTGACCTAGGTGAGCTCACATATTTCCTAGGTATGCAGGTGATATATACAGATGAAGGAATGTATTTGACTCAAAGAAGATACATTCAGGATCTTCTTCTCAAGTTCAAAATGGAGAACACTAAACCTACAGGTACACCTTTGGAGATGAATCATAAACTTAGTGTTTATGAAGGTGAGAAAATTGAAGACATAAAAGAGTATCAAAGCTTGGTAGGTAGCTTGATATATGCTACTCACACAAGGGCAGACATCTCATATAGTGTGGGAGTGCTTAGTCAGTTCATGCACTCACCAAGAAGACCACACATGGATGCAGCTAAGAGAGTACTGAAGTATCTCAAAGGTACAATCAACGAAGGTATATTCTATCCTTACTCTTCCGATTTGGATATCAAAATCTACTCAGATGCAGATTGGGCAGGAGCTAAGGATGATAGAAAAAGTACATCTGGTTACTTAGCATTTGCAGGTTCGAAGCTAGTGTCATGGAGTTCCAAGAAGCAACCAACAGTTGCTTTATCCTCAACTGAAGCAGAGTACAGAGGCTTGACCATAGCAACTCAAGAGGCAATATGGTTAAAAGCATTGTATACAGATTTGGGACTTGTGAGTTCCAAACCTCACATATTTGGAGATAATGTAAGTTCCATGCATCTAGCGGCAAATCCTATTTTTCATGCAAGAACCAAGCATATAGAAGTCCATTATCACTTCATCAGGGAGAAGCTCATGGCAAAGGAGATTGACATTTCTTTTGTTCCGACTGAAAAGCAAGTAGCAGATATGATGACGAAGGCACTTGATGGAATAAAGCTTTGTAGATTCAAAGCTATGGCAGGTATTCAACCTATCAGAGAATGAAGACTCAAGCATACTTTAGCTTGAGGGGGAGCTGTTGGAACATCAAGCTTACACTATGCTTGAGGTGGATTTGATCTACATCAAAGGCTATTGCGTCGAAAGAATATCCGTTGGAGAGTTCTTTTTCATATGCTCATTTATTGTATTTTTTTGAGAATATTTTGATGGCTCATTTACCGTTGTAAAAGCCTTGAGCTTGACACATGTAAAGGTAGAAATATAGAGCCAAAATCCCACGAAATTTTGGTGGTTGAAGTTGCATTCAATCAAGCAAATCAAGTCACCTAAAAGTAGATCAATCAAGATCTTCACTTTTCCTAGATTGTAGGGAAGTGAATGGATTCCCTCCAACAACCATTCCCACCTTCATTTGAATTCAAATTCAAGTTGTAAAAGTCGTGGAACACTCCTAGAGGCTATATAAGGAGTTGAAATCACTTGTACATTACATGGAAGCAATATACATACACTTGTGACCATCATTGTCTTGCTCCTTCAATTTTCTGCATCATCTTCTTCGCCAACAGTAATCTTGCAGAGGCTGCTGCTCTCTCCTCAGAGCTCCAAATTGAGTGCAAGAGGACTCATTGGAAAGGTATCAGTGTCTAGTTTATGCCTGTAAATTTTCAAAGCATTGGGTTCAGCAGATTTGGAGAAATCTCAGTTTTTCTGCCTCAGGGTCAATCTCTGCGTATTCCTGAAAAATAGGAGGTACCACCGGTGAATGTCGCATTCATTCCTATAGCATATTTTGCTTATTCCTTATACTTTTGTGCATTCCATACACTCAACCCTATGTGTATCACTCCCATAAAATGATTTTTTCTAATTGTAATCACGCTGGTCGCTATGGGCATTTGAAGTTCATTGTCTCTTCCATAGATAGTAAGTTTTTTGAGCTAGTCGACCCGCGAACCTATCTGTTTTGTATCGACTCATTCTCCTTGATGCTCCAAGGTACATAGTGTGTTTCTTTGCACTTATAGCATGCCTATAAGGTCTATTTGAGTCTCCAAAAGCTCAAGGGCTGGTCTTGTGCCGGTTGGCTTGACCAAACTTCATCACTTCGAAACGCACTTTTCTACCTTCGACAAGCTTCTCCAAGTTCTTTCACCCTTTTCATCAAATAAATTGAAGTATCAATAGCTTCAGCTCAATAAAAGATGGGCATGTGTGCTTCATTAATCATACACCTTTCTATCTCCACTATGTGCCTATTCTTTCTTTGTGCCACACCAGTTTGTTGGGGGGGCACACCGGCATGTAAATTTCCTTTTCAATACCATTTTGATACAATTAAAATTGAATTATTTGGAGAAATAGTATCCCCTTCCATCAGAACTTAGGGCTTTTACATGCTTATCTTTTTCCTTCTCAGACTCTTCCTTGAACATCTTGAACATAGAGAACACATCTAATTTTTCTTTAATGATGTATATCCACACTTTCCTAGAGTTATCATCAATGAATGTAATAAAATACATAGAGCCTCCTATGGATGACTCTTTGGAAGGTCCTCATACATGTTGATATATTTAGGTAGTCATGTGTGTGAACACACTAGGACCATCGGGCACTTTTTTCCCTCTTTAGGAGGTTTTTTCCCCTGGCTTGTATATACGCCTATTGCCCTAACGGGCTACTTATCTTTGTACATTCTAGTGGTAATATATTTAGGATTGTGTGTTGTGCTCCAAGCTTCTTCTTCTTCCTTGTGTTGTTCACATGCTTCCATAGATGTCTAACTCCAACAATTGGTATCAAAGCAAGTCGCCGTTTCATCGAGGGCATCGTCTACACCTCTCTGGTTGTAATCTCAGAATCACACAAATTTTGGTGAGCATACTCAGCATGTTTCCGAGATCAAAATGGTTTCGCTTTGGAAATCGTGATCTGAGCTCGTTTCGGCCTCCGAACGCACTATCGTAGCACTTGTGCACGCTATTTCATCTTTTTGTGCCAAAGGTATATACCAGTTTCAGTTCGCCAGTATAAGCATCTCAAAGTATGTTATAGGTCTAGCAGAATCTGTCTGGGCAATTTTGTTCAACTTTTTGAGATACAATCAATTTTTTGCATCAAGGTATTTTAGTCAGCAGCCATGGCTGAAAGCAATGATGTATTCCGTATGTTGGTTGTTCAGGATAAGTTGGATGGTACCAACTACCCGTTATGGGCTATATGATGTGATATGTATTGGTTGCAAAAGGACTGTGGAACATTGTGCAGGGTGTTGAAAAATGTCATATCACACCTGCAACTATTACAACTGCAGGTACTGAAGCTGATGCGGAAGATGCCATAGATGATGATATTCTACATATTCTTGTTCGTGCTGCGGACTTTGTTGCAGAGAAAATTCGTTGGGATGGCAGAGATGCCCAGGCACATGCATTGATAGCTTGGTTTGTCAAACGTGTCATTATTCCTCACATACGCTCTTGCAGAACAACTAAGGATGCTTGGGATACACTTACCACATTGTACCAAGCTAGGAATGAGGCTCATGTTGCTTACCTTCAAAAACAATTGGAGAGTGAGCACATGAATGAAGGTGATTCTATGGACAATTTTCTAACAAACATCAAAGACTTGAAGGAACAGTTGATTTCTATTGATGAGGTTGTGCAGACCATTCTAAATGGTCTTCCTGATTCATATCAGAGTTTTGCTTCTACTCTTCATTTGATGATGAAAGGAAATTCAAATGCCTTGTCATTTGAGGAGTTAGTCGTTGTTTTGTGGCAGGAAGATCAATCCAGGCAGAACAGGTCCATTATGCGTGTTGCAAGTCAAGCTTTCTTGGCTAGTCAGAATGACAAAGCAAAATGGAGCTCTTCAACTAGTAAGCAGAAATCTGCTAATTCTGCACAATCGAAGAGGGAAGACAAAGATGAAAAGAAATCAGAAAAGCAAAAATTGTTTTGCAAGTACTATAAAGGAAATGATCATATCATAAAGAACTGTCCAAAACTCATTGCTAAAGAGGCAAAGAAGAAAGAGGTAACAATGGTTGTTGCAGAGGCCTCTACACCAAAAACAGAGTCTGCTAAGCTTGTGTAGGAAGAAGAATGGCCGTTTACTACTATTTGCAATTCTGAACCATCTTCTCATGAGTAGTGCATGTCTACAGTAGACTCAGATGTTTGGTACTTTGATAGTGGGGCGACCAAACATATTACCTCGCAGTGCAGTTTCTTTTCTTCACTTGAGCCTGCCCCTACAGGGAATACTATTACATGCACCAACAAACTCCTCTTATCATGTTATGGGAGTTGGTAAGATCATTTTGACTACTGTTGATGGTAGTTCTTTCACTTTGCCAAATGTTTTGTGGTATGTGTTAATTTGGTATCTTGCCGAGATAGTTATAACTTACGTTCTGACTCCACATGGGTTCTTGGGATGGGCAGGGGTCTGTAATGCAGAGGCCCTTTATATATTTTTCCATTCACTTCATTACTGTAGTAGTCTCTTCATTACTTTTCTGACAATTCCGACAAACTTAACTACTAATCTCTAGTGCATAACAGTGTATAACAATCACCACACCCGAATATGCAGAGACTTAATACCTGCTAACTTATCATCACCATCAACAACTCAATCGAACATTAACATAGTACCATGGTTATTCAATACCAAACAATGATAACACAGATGATACAACAATGTACATAACTGCACCGGAATCAACCTCCAGACACATCGCCCAGACACACAGTTCGGCGACGCCTCTGTGGCTCTCTTCCAATCACCTCTTCTATTATCAAAAAAGGTTAACAACGGTTGCACGACATCCTTTTGATGCACGTATGTTCCTAATTATATTTTCTACTAAATAGAATGATATTCCTTTCCGACGGCCTAACACTGACATGCATAATGGACTCGAACCTAGGAGGTGATTTTACAAAGACTAAGAATCATCAACGATACCCTGTATATACATGGTTCGGGCTAGTTTAAAAGTGCCAGAGATTTTCTTCTTCAAGGATTCTAACATTTCTTGTAAAATTTAAGGTTCTACTAGATGAGCGTCTGTCTGCACAGAACTGGAAGCGATGACTTGCGACAGCAAAATATCAGCCTGATTTTGCAAAAAGGCTTCTTGCAAATAGAAGTCATTAGCCAAAGCCGCATCTCTGCGTAACCTTGCTTCTTCGATCTCTACATCAATTCTGGATATGCGATCTTGCTCTATACCTAATTATTTTTCTCTGCGTTCTAAGTCATGCTGCTGGAATTTCATAGTCCTGAAGAAGTCCTGTCTTTCTTTCTGAATAGATTCAATATCCTCCTTGAGCTTGATGGTTCGTCCAATTTCTTCCTCCAGAGTCTAGCTTTTATGGAATAACTCTTCAGTAAACTTCTTAAGCTCGGTCTCTGCTTGTAACGCCTTATCTACCACCTCTTGATAAGCCTTCTCTATTGTAAGAAACCTAGTGCAAGTGATGTCTAACTAGGACCCTAATACACACATAGCATCCTCCTTATCCGTCACAGCTTGTTTGAGTTGAAGAATCTCTACGTCTCGAGCTGTGATAATGTCATCCTTTGCTGTCACTTGTCCCTATAAAACCATAATCTGATCCTGTAATAGATTTGCATCAGCTTTTACTGCTAGAATCTCTTCCTGGAGGGGTGTGATATCTGCTTCCAGCAAGTCTACTTTGGCTTCATATTCGGTACGAAGGGACTGGTGAGCATCATGTAACTAATGAGGGAGTTGCTTGGAGAGGTGTATGAGAAAGTCACCGATTTGGGCTAACTGAGCGAAGGAATCAGGTACTATAAAGGTTGAAGCAGGTCTAGAAGGATTGACGGAGACCATTGTTGAAGAGGAAGGGGGAGAATAATTGGGAGAAGAAGGGATAGGTTGAGAATGAGAAACGGCCACCAAATGATTAGGCGATGGAGGAGGGCTAGGAGGTAATGGCACTTTAGAAGGGGAAAGGGGAAGTGTCGTAGGTTTTGGTGAAGAAGGATGTATAGGGGAGGTTACCGTATCAGCTTGAACATCCTGATGAACCAACAACTCCTCATTTTGTGTTTGCTCCGTTACGTTCACAGAATCTACGACTATGTCGGGTACTTTATCAATAGAGTGCATCTGATGCTGATCAACGGTGTCAATAGGTTGAACATCTTCCAAAACCGTATCTTTATTAATTTGACTTGTAGGAGAAGGTGGGGCAGAAAGGATGTGCACAGAGGAAGCTGTGTCCTGCAGATTGACTGTAGTGGAAGATGGTTGTGCTTGACTCTGCGAGGGGCTGAGTTTCTGATGCTTTCCTCGAAAAAATTACAAGAGATCATCATTATCTTCATCAACCCCCATAACCTACACTGATTCTTTGTGGAAAAGGAGGGTATTCATTGGAGGAGGCTGAACATGGTGAGCCACCGAAAGAAGAAAAGAAAGAAGATGGGGAAGACGAGTCTGAGGGATGTCACCTTTAGCGAGTTCTTGGGAGATCGCTTGACATTCACGGTGAATGCATTGGAAGAAAAATAACGCCCAATTAACGGCTTCGAGGCAGTAATGTTGATCATGGAGTAAAAAGTTCAAGAGATCCCATATGTGCATTTCTGAATATTGAGAGCAGCCACCAGAAATTGCAGGGCAGAGCACTCTGGTTCAGGTCGGCATAGAATTGCAAACTCATTAGAAAATTGGCACGGGAATAATTGTTTCATGGTCATCATCGGCAACAAGGGGACATCTACACTGCCATCTTGAGGGAGATGAAATCCTTCAGTCACAGTGTTCAGAGTAACTACTACGCGCGGGTTGAGGCAGATGATTGGCCAATAGGTCTCTGTTTGTGGGGTATCGGTAACAACAGCAATGACTTGAGCAAAGAAAGGGTGACATTCGACTGAATGCCAAGGCAATTCGACGAATGCTAATAGCCCGCGTGCATGCAAAAACTCGCTCAAGTTGGGAGATAAGCCAGGACGAAAGCTGGTAATGTTGGCTAGAGCTTCCATGGCGATTAATAGAAAGCGAATACAGAGTACAACAGAGAGGACATAGAGCACAAGTACACAATAACGGAAAAGAGGATGAAGATCTTGGTTAAGTAAAAATGTCGAATGGAAGCGCGGGTAGAAAACGCAATCATCACCAATGGTTGGGAACATTCATGCATAATGATGACATTCGTGCATTAACGAAATCCCAAACGTGTAGTGCGGTGGCTAATCATGGATATGTAATAAAAACGGGAATTTTACGATCAGACAGTCAACTGAAACACGCGTAATGTAAATAGAGGTCAAGAGGCAAAACCAACATAAATCGGATGAATAATAAAAAATATCATCAACTAATTAAGATAAAGTAGCCGTTTCATAATACGTACGAAGTTTCGACCCATTGATGGGTTTATGAAGAAGAGTACCATTTAAAGTGGATAATCGGAAGGTAGCGGGTCCAATCTGATCTCTAATACGATAGGGACCAAACCACCAAAGCTTGAACTTGCCTGCTGAACAATTAGACTTAGCATTATAGAAAAGAACTAATTGTCCTTTGGTAAAAATGGGAGTCTGGAGAAATCGATCATGTGTCTTAGCTTTTCTCAGTTGCACTTCTTGTAGCATCAAAAAACTTTCCAGACGTTGTTCATCCAAGGACTACAACACATCCAATCGAAAAGGAAAGGACTCTTCCGGTAATAGCTGATGATCCAATGCCACCCGTAAACTAGGTACCACCAACTCCATGGGTGCAATTTCCTCCAGAGCATATGCCAGTTTAAAAGGCGTATTTCTTGTAGCAACTTTATAAGTAGTACGATAAGCCCATAGGATCGAAGGAAGGAATTGATCCCAACGCTCTGGACATTCCAGCACAAGTTTCTTTAGCATGTTAAGAAGGGTTTTATTGGTACTTTCAGCGAGTCCATTGGCGTGAGGATAATACGGGGAGCTAAATTTATGGACAATCTTCAGTGTGCGGGTAAGCACTTGCATTAAGGTATTAACAAAATGTGTGCCTTGATCAAAAACAATCTCTAAGGGAAGATCGTAGCGAGGAAAAACATCACTCATCAAACATTTGACCACCACCGACACAGTTCTGGACCATAAAGCCCAGGCTTCAGCCCACTGAGTAGCATAATCGGTACAGGTGAGTATATACCGATGATTAGTAACTGTAGCAGGAGGTGTAATGGGTCCAATGAAATCCAAGCCCCACTTTTGAAAAGGCTCAAGGGGAGAGACAGGTTTTAGTGGGAAATGATGTCGTTGTAAAGGTTGCCCCGATCGTTGGCAAGCATCACACTGTTTGACATGAGCAGCAATGTCACGTTGCATAGTGGTCCACCATAAGCCACTCTATAGAATTTTTCGGTAAGTAAGATCTATCGAAAAATTACCACCGGAAGGAGCAGAATGGGCAATGTCAATAACCGAAGAAAATTCATGTGGATGGATACATCGTAAGAGCGCACCAGATGGATCCATGTAATACAACTGTCCCCCAATGATCCGAAATCGTCGACTATACATCGCCAGTTTATGGCGAGCAGAAGTGGAAGTATTAGTCGGGGAGCTTCCACTAGTGAGAAAAATCATAAGAGTATCATAGTACGACGGTGCCATAGGGAGCTCTTGACAATCATCCTGTACTGAATCAGTCTCGTAGATAAGGGGTAGTATCATCAATTCCACCGGGAAGTTCACCGGAATCAAGCAGAGATAGAAAATCAGCAAGAGCATGCGTTGACCCCAGATGATGTACAACCTCATAATCAAATTCTTGCAGCAACAGCACCCACTTGGCTAATCTATCCCCTAAATGTAGTTGGTGGACAAGATAAACCAGAGCTGCATGATCCACATGAAAGGTAAATGGGCGTCCCAGTAAACAGTGTCGGAATTTCTTCACCAAATAAACCAAACCCAGATATTAGCGCTCCATTAGGAGAAAAAATGAACCCTGCATGGGCCTTTTAGATTAAGGGGTGATTAGTGATGGACCAATGAGAGGAGGGTGGTGGCCACAGTCTAGAGCCTCAATCAAGTAGGCTAGGCCTAGGTTTCCCTTGGTTTGGGCTAGTCAAAACAGCCAAAAATTGTTGAGAAAACTAGAATTTTCTTTGTTAGTGGTTTCAAAGACCCACAAAGTTTGAAATTTGTCACTCGCGTTGGATTTGCACCCTTCGATGTGGAGAAAATCCTACGGTTGAGTTTAAAATGAAGAGAAAATGCGCCTTTTGCTCTACATCGTTGGATGATGTGCCGATCCAACGCTTGAGATTACCCCTCTAGAGGATTGAGAAGCTTTGAATTACTACTCTTGGATCTAAATTTGATCAAACGGTCTTCAAGTCACACAGAACTGTGCTTTAATTTGCGACGTCCGATTCATATGTATCCTACGGTCTAGATTTGCTGCGAATCTCAATGGAATACTCTCTCTCTATCATTCCCAAAGCAATCATGATGGACATGACTTCTACTTTGTCATTTTTTGCCAGAGATCCGGATGCCCATCGCGGCCATCGATTCAGGACGATCCAATGGTGGTGAATACCTGCGTGGTGGACTCTCTCTCCTCCTTTTTCCAACCTCTTAAACATGATGTTACTTCTCAGTTTTGTCCTTTTTTGCCAGACAAAAGCTCTCTAATCGTGTCCATCCATGCGAAATATCTAAGGGTCTTGCATAGCCATAAATCTAATACACTGAGATCACTATTTTGTCATGTTCTGCCAGACATACTCTATTCGATCTCGTCCATGCATGATGAACATCGTAGCGATCTCAAAAGCCACGAACTCATCCCAACTGAGAACTCAAATATAACATTTTTCAAAATAATGATTTTAAATCAAATACAACTAGTGGTTTTTTTCTTCTTCAATACCAGACATGATTAATTTTAATCCCTAAAAATTAGGGATCCTTACAAGGCCCATGCAGGGTTCACTTTTTCCCCTAATGCAGTGATGGAATAATTCCGTTCAGCAGTGGCTAATCGTCGACTAGCATAATAAATAGGGTGGAACCACTGATCTTGTTGTTGCATGAGCACACTGCCAATTGCGATGTCTGATGCATCCACAAAAACATGGAACGAAAGCTGCCAGTTCAGTGCTTGCAAAATAGGAGCCTGGGTTAAGACCACACACACTCAAGATTCGACGTACCCGATACCGAGTTAGGTGGACTCTCGGGTGACACTTTGACCGGACTCATATCCTCCGGTGGTAGATTCAGTACTATTTGCTGGACCAGGGGTACCGGGTCAGGGAAGATAGTTGGTTCTTGACTGGCCCATGTACTAGCGTTGGTAAAAATTCTCTGTTGTTCTCGAATGCCAGGCAAAAAAATCTTAGCAGCTGGTTGTAACTTCTTGCCATACCATGTTTGAATTGTTGCCGCTTGGGTATCCACTGCTGAAATATATACCATATTTTCCATTGGATGCTATCGTTCTTTTCTTCGTTTATCGTACTCGGATGCCTCTTTGCAATATCTGCGGACATGTCCAATCTCGCCACAGAAATGGCATCTTGGTGGTGGAAGAGATATACCTTCACCCGATTGGCCCGAGTTCCACCAGGTCTGTCCGAAATTATGTGTTCGGGGCCCTTGTAGGTTTTGTAACTTTGGTAAGAAGTATTTCTCAAATGCGGTGGTACATAGTGGGTAGCATGTTGTCCTTGCTCCTGTATTATGGCATTTACGGTTGGTCTGGCCTGTACTTTGGCATTATATGGACACGTTTTGGTAGAATGACTCGCCGTATTACAAATAGCATAGTACATTTGGTTTAATGCACATGTGGAAGTAGTGTGTCCCGGGTTCTTACATTTTGTGCAGTACACCTGTTTCAATGGATCCTCACTCATGCTCTTGGATGCCTTTAACCAATCCAAATCTTCAGTGAAACCGCCAACTTTATGCTCCAACTGCAATGCCATGGCTATTACCACATCCAAGGTCATACCACCCACACATCGTATAATCATAAGTTGTTTGAGCTAAGGGTTTAATCCATTAATAAACCACTGAGTAATCACATCATTCGGTAGGTTAGCATGCACCAGCGATAGTTGTCGTAGATGAGTACGAAATAAAGTTGCATACTCTTACACATTCTAATGTGGTTTCTGTCTATTGTTTTGCAAATAGTCAAAGATCTCAGCCGCATTTTTCTTTAACTGAAAACATTGTAAGAAGGCATCTTTAACATCGTCATATTGATTGAAATGGTTAATGTCATATTCGGTTAACCACCGGGTAGCCTCATTAGCTAGAGTAGATTGGAACACTATAGCCTTATATGCCAGATCCATTGGATAGTTGAGTATAGCATAATTGATTTCAAAAGTACGCACATGGGCATCAGGATCATCACTGGGAAATCCTCCAAATTTCGTATACGTAACTCGAGCAAGTATCGGTCATGGGGGTATGATCTGCTGCTGCTGTTGCTGTTGTTGTTGTTGTTGTTGCTATTGTTGCTGGTGATGTTGTTGTTGCAGGTGATGTTATTGTTGCTGGCAATGTTGTTGTTGCTGTTGTGAACCACCCATATTGTTTAAATCAAGAGGAAGTATCACTGCAAAATGATTTGAACAAGTTAATCCTAATTGCTGCTCTGTCATCTCGCCAGCTTGCAAGTTCTCCGGTAATCTGATATTGTTAAGTCGATCACACACGCCTACACCCAACTGCCATTCCTCATAGTTGGCTTCTGAGGTAAACTTTTCACCAGAACTTTCATCCAACAATACACTAGTTTCTCTGAAATCAAAACCTGAAGTAGAGTTGTCACCAAAATTCTGCAACCCGACCCCGAAAATGTTCGAGCTACCATCGAAATTCCACAAACGCTATCGAAATTTTCCAAACTGTCACCGAAACCAACGATTACTTCCCCAATCATACTTTTCGCAGATGGGGTTGGTTGCACTTCTAGTATACCTAGTAGTCCGTGCACAAGGGAATGCTAAGGTGGCACTCCACTAGCCCATATCTCCCACTTTCCTTCCGGCAATTGTCCGTCACCACTACCACCAGGAGGCGTTCCCAATGTGCTAGGAACTTTCCAGGGATGCTTATCCCTTTTGTACTTTGGGTATGATTTTCCGAAATGCGTTACAGGCATATATCATAGGATTCTTTCTCAAACCCTAATCTGTTCGCAGACTGGCTACTCCATGCCCCATGGGCGGCACCAATGTTATGTGTTAATTTGGTATCTTGTCGAGATAGTTATAAATTATGTTCCAACTGCGCGTGGGTTCTTGGGATGGTCAGGGGTCTATAATACATAGGCCCTTTATTTATTTTCCCTTTCACTTCATTACTGTAGTAGTCTCTTCATTACTTTTCTGATAATTTCGACAAACTTAACTATTAATCTCTAGTGCATAACACTGTATAATAATCACCACACCCGAATACGCAGAGACTTAATACCTATTAACTTATCATCACCATTATACTTGCAATTCATCAATAACTCAATCGAACATTAACACAGTACCACGGTTATTCAATACCGAACAACGATAACACAGACGATACAACAATGTAGATAACTGCACCAGAATCAACCTCCAGACACATCGCCCAGATGCACAGTCTGGCGACACCTCTATCGCTCTCTTCCAATCACCTCTTTTATTATCAAAAAAGGGTTACAACAATTGTGTGACATCCTTTCGATGCGCGTCTATTCCTGATTACATTTTCTACTAAATAGAATGATATTCCTTTCCGGCGACCTAACATTTGTTTGTGCCAGGGATCAAGAAAAATTTGTTATCAATTTCTACATTGGCCAAGATTGGCTTGGTTGTGAAATTTGTTGATGACAGATGTATAGTTCATGATCTACCAAATGGCAACCTGATTATTGCTTCTAGAATTTTATGTCGTGGGCTGTATAAGCTCATAGACTATGAAAGATCTGTAAATGATTCAGCATGTGCAATACATGATTCTCAGGATATGTCAGATGCAACGCTTTGGCATGCACGCTTTGGTCATCTGAATTTTGCTAGTTTGCTATGCCTACAGAAATCTGAAATGGTGTCCTCTTTGCCCACACTTGAGGCACCTAGAAAACATGTTTGTGAAGGCTGTATTTTGGGCGAAATGCAGTGTTCCTCCTTTCCAAAAGATGGTTTAGTTTGGGCTACTAAAAAATTGCAGCTTGTACATAGTGATGTTTGTGGTCCTATGCAGACACCTTCTTTTGGAAATTATCTTTACTTCATGACTTTCATCGATGATTTTTCCAAGCATGCATGGGTATATCCATTGAAGGAAAAGTCCGAAGTGTTCATGTGCTTCAAATAGTTTTTTGTTTTGGCTGAAAATATGTCAGCATGTAAAATGGGCACCCTTCGTTCTGATCGATGGGGGGAATATATGTCTTCTGATTTTAATGCATTTTTGGCTGAATGTGGGATAAAACATCAATGTACAATGCCGTATACATCTCAACAGAATAGAGTTGTTGAACGAAAGAACAGGTCACTCATGGAGATGGCGAGGTGTATGGTCAAGAGTCAGGCTTTACCACATAGTTTTTGGCTTGAGGCTATCATGTGTGCAACATATGTACTTAACAAGTGTCCCACTAAAGCACTGTGGTCCATCACTCCATATGAGGCTTGGAATGATCGCAAGCCATCTATTGCTATTCTGCATGTTTTTGGTTATTTGGCATATGCATTAGTGCCTGAACAACATTGCAGAAAATTGGATGATAAAGCAATAAAATGTATTTTTCTTGGGTATATTTTTGAAAGTAAAGGCTATCATCTGTATCATCCTTAGACTAAACGCATTTTGGTTAGCCATGATGTTGTTTTTGTGGAAGATTCTATTCAGCCATTGCTTTCATGTACTAAGGAGACATATGTTAGCTCCGAAGCCATGTATGATACTTTGCTGCCTCTTTTTACAAGTGGACAGTCTAGTGCTAGTCCTAATGAGGCAACTTCTCAGCCTTTGCAGGTTTCATCTGATGATGCAGATCATTCCATTTCTGATGCAGATTTACATGATGCACTTGTTGATGAGAGAACGGATATTGAGGAGGCAAAAACTATGCCAAACTGGCTAGTGTAGACTTTGTGTGATAGCAAATTAGATGCACCTCTTCATATCGTACTCGTTCAGGCGCTCATAGTGCATCTTTTGCATCAGATTGCTATGCTATGGCTGCATCTTATCTCTGTGATGAGAATGAGCCTATTTCATTTGATGAAGCACAAAATTCAAAAAATTGGATGCCTGCTATGCAATCTGAATATGATGCTATAATGAAGAATGGTACTTGGACTTTATGTGACTTGCCTACTAGCAAGAAGTCCATTGAAGGCCTATTCAAGAAATTTGGGAATTATTCAAGTCCCATTTATATTACTTATTGTGTTTACTTGTTAAATTTTAGGTCCACCTTCATACCCCATTTACAATAAAATTATCCTCAATATTAAAGTGTCAATTTAATATACTCTAATCAAGAGATAATAACATGTTTTAGTGTGTGAATGAGTCAAAATGTAAAACATTGAGACACAAAGAACTGTCTCAAAATCCTGTGTAATTCCCATTTTTGCTGAATAGGCCTTATTGGTACTAAGTGGGTATACAAGCTGAAGCATAAGCCTCATGGTACAGTTGATAGGTATAAGGCTAGGCTTGTTGCAAAGGGTTATGCACAGGAAAAAGGTATAATTTTAATGAAACCTTTGATCCTACTTGTTGTATGACTCTTGTTTATAGCATCTGTGCACTTGCAGCTCATCATGGTTGGAATGTACACAGTTGGACATTAAAACAACATTTCTAAATGGTGTCTTACATGAAGAAGTGTATGCTTTTCGTCCCCGTGGCTTTGTGCAGAAAGGGTATGAAAACTAGGTGTGCAGGTTAAAGAAGGCATTATATGGTTTAAAGCAAGCACCACATGCTTGGTATGAAAAGATACATGCCTATCTAATTGCACATGGTTTTGAAATCAGTCAAAATGAAAGCACCTTATATGTTACGCATGCTACTGATGTACTTCTGATCATTGTGGTTTATGGTGATGACATGCTGCTCCTAGTCCTCATGAGAAACATATTGCTGATTTTAAGGCTGATTTACATGCCTCATTTGAGATGTCTTATTTGGGACATTTGCATCACTATTTGGGCATTCAGTTTATGCATGTTGATGGTGGAATGGCTTTGTATCAAATGAAATATATTGACACATTATTGCAGCATTTTGGCCTTGAAGACAGTAAACCTATTGCCAGTCCTATGGAAACAGGTTTACGACTGAGACTTCATGATGCTAGAGATGCATTTGATGTTGTTCTCTATCAGCAGGCTGTTGGATGCTTGATTTACTTATGCATTACTCGGCCAGATATTCAATTTGTTGTCTCACAGATGAGGAGGTTTATGCATTGCCTAGGAGTCAAGCATTGGCAGTCGGTTAAGTGGATCTTTCGCTACTTGAGTGGTACCCGCCTACTTGGTTTGTTTTATCCCAAGGTGGCATTACTACCGCCAGATTTGCATGTTTTTTTTTTACTTTGATTGGGCTGGTTGCTATGACACTCGTGTGTCCGCGAGTGGTTTTTGCTTCATGCTTTGTAGCTCATGCATATCTTGGTTGAGCAAGAATCAGCCTATTGTGGCAACTTCTAGTTGTGAGGCTGAGTATAGGCTAGCTTTCACAGTGACTGTTGAGTGTGTGTGGCTCAGATGCCTTATGGCTGATTTGGGTGTTGGTTAGTCTTCTACCACCACCATCTTCACTGACAGTCAGAGTGCATTGGCAGTTGCGAGGATCCCTGTGTTCCATGCTCACACCAAGCACACTGAGGTGCATTATCATTATGTTAGGGAGAGGTTCTTTGCTGGGGAGATCAGCTTGGCATATGTGCCCACGCAAGAGAACATTGCAGACCTTTTCACGAAGGCTTTGCTTAGGGAGAAGTTTGAAGCTTTCTGCAAAGCTTTGGGCTTACTTCCTTTTGTGGAGTGATTTCCACATAGCTTGGCACTTCCTTATACATGAGTGCCAGTTCCTTGTTCACTAGGACCATTGGGGTACTTTTTTTCCCTCTTTAGGAGGTTTTTTCCCCCCGGCTTGTATATAGGCCTATTGCCCTAACAAGCTATTTATCTTTGTACATTCTAGTGGTAATATATTCAGTATTATGTGTTGTGCTCCAAGCTTCTTCTTCTTGCTTGTGTTGTTTGTGTGCTTCTGCAGACATCTAACTCCAACAATACATTGATGTGGATGAAATCCATGATATTTTTAGCACTATGTGTGCTCCTTTGGAATAGTTGTCTAGCTTGCTTCCCTAGTTGGCAAGCGTCACAAAATTCATGGAGTTCTTTATTCTCAAACATCGGTAGCCCTCGTACAAGCTCTTCCTTGCTAATATTCCTTATCTTAGTAATGTTGACATGCCCTATTCTTTTGTGCCAAAGTTCAAGTTTAGCAATCCTTTGATTACCTATCATAACATAGCATACCTTACTTGCATTTGCATACACATCCAAAGTGAACATTCTTCCTTCCTTTCTTCCTTGAGAAACCAGTCTATTTCCATCTTTAGGGTTCCTTATAAATCATCTTTTTTCATTGAATATGACCTTCAAACGTTTCTCTACCATTTGCCTCTATTGAAATAAGTTTCTTAGTAATAGATGGAACATGCAATACCTTCTCAAGCACCTTGGTTGTTGATTCCACTATTGCACAAGGCAAAGATGTTAGTAGACTAAGGCACCCATGATTCAAGCATCTTATATTTGTTATATTGAAAGGGAAGCAACATATAAGGATGGTAGCTCATTTACTTTTATTTTTTGAGTTGTAGGAAACCTTTGAAGCTTGTATGTTGGGGCAAGCAACTTTAAAAGTTATTCTTGTAAGAAATCACCAATTGATGGCAGCCTTCTCTAGGATAAATTGCTCATGAGGACTCCATCCATTTTTGAAAGGTTAGGCACAGTTTCAAAGATGATAATTGGTTATAATCTTGCAACAAAAGCACATGGATAGTCCATTTAACTTATCTCCTAACAACATATCAATCCCAATATTTCCTCTCGCTGTCTCTCTAATGTGGGAGCCTTGCATGTGGCCTCTTACATGGGTGTCACATGGCACTCATGTGAGACTCCACGTGCTCTTTTCAAGGGCATGTTCATACACCACTAACTAAAGCTCCCAATATGTATCCTCCCAAAGCAACCATGTAACACTTCCTTCCTCTTACGTCTATTTTCTCCTCAAAAATAGCATTGGAAGGTCCTAAGGAAATACAGAGGACATACTAGAATAAGTACTCACATTGAATCCCATGTAGCCAATGTACATGGTGATATCTTCATGGTGTTTCCTTGTATCCGACCCCTTAAAAAGACTCTTAGGAAGGAAAAAAAAAAGGGGTGGGAACCCATCTTTGGAGTGTGCTAATCTGCTCCCATGTAGAACTATATTCAACTATCATTGTACTTTACTAGGCACTCTTTATATAAATGAGTCCTTGTCCATTTTTCTTGAGTGCATAGTATCCTCTTAGGCTCATGTGGAACCAATTGAATAGAAATAGGCTCTATCACCATAGAATCTAGAATGTGGTTGTGACAATCACCCTATATCTCTTAAGCTAGCCCACATGAAATATTGGATGGGTCTGGATATTCTTTGGAAGTTTGAGCTCGTAAGCCATCCTTCATATCCTCTGTAGCATTGGGAATGGTCCATAATACATACAAGATAGATTTTTACAAGGTCCCATCTTTGTGGTTTCAGACCTAGGGGTAAATTTAAGATACACTTCCTCTTCTACCTCATAATTGATTTCTCTTCCTGAAGGATAAGCATAGGCTCTAGCCCACTCCTCATCTCTTGCAATGTTGTCCTTAACAAGCCTAAGTGTTGAATAATCAACATCACCTCCAAGTAAACTATCTAGTTGTCTTAATAACAAAAAAATTAGCAAGACCACAAGCTTCAAGAGAGAGCATGTATCCACCCATCCAACTGCACCCATATATATACCTCTAGGCCAAGGAGGTGCATGTCCTTGGGCTTGTCTAAGTATCCAACCAAGTGTCCCTCATGTGGAAACTTTCCCAAGGGTCACCACATGCTTCAAAGGTGATTGCATGTCATCTAATTCAAATCAGTATTCTTTTCTCATGTACACCCTAAGCTGGCACTTAGAGAAGCTTCCCCCAAGACTAAGGTTCTCACACCTTAGGATAAATCAAGCCTAAGGTTCACAACCATTCATTTGGGAGCTCACATGAATAAATTCACCAAGGGTTCAACCCAAAGGTTCAAGCATGTTCCAAGGGTGATTCAAGGGTTATACCAATATCTAACCTTTAGAATTGTACATTTAACCTTTTGAACCCATGAATTATAAAACATTATTCCCCCATAAAGCCTTTTTGTCCTCAAAAATGAGTAGAAGTATCATATGTGGAGTATTCCATCGTGCACCATGATATATACTTTGAGCATGTTCATCTCCCTCTTTAGATTTGTTTCCTATGATTAGACAAGGGTTACTACCTTTGTTAATCTTAAAGGGAATAAATCAAAATCCCTACCCAAATCACTTTCCCTCGGTCCAAACAAATGTACATTCATGCCTTGTATTTGTCGACTAGTGAAATGGGTGGACTTCTTTGGTGGTCTTAGTTTAATTGTTTCCTTTGGTAGTTTCACGAACCTTGAGCTCCTAAAGTCTTACATTTTTGTACACTTTCTACCTTCTTAGAGATGTGTATTTTCTAGGGGTATGTAATAGAGGTCCTACCTCTATCTTGAAAGGGTCAGAAACTAGATCCATCTTCCACTTTGAATAGAAAGGAGAGGAATCTCTAGATGTTACATACTTGACTTACTTGATTGACGCTTGGAACATCTCCTTGTTCTTGTAAATCGATTCTTCTTGAAAATCGTTCATCTTCAAGACTTAGTTTCTTTAGGAATTGGAATTACTTGATAGATCATTCTTCTATCCACACTCTTTGTTTATCTTAGCTCATTCAACTCTTCCAAAAAGGCATTAGTACTAACTATCTAGAACCAACTTTGGTTCATACCCTTAGATAGTTATGTATACTAACCTCAAAGATCACTAGTGTTTTGCAAAGAGGAAAAAATCATTTCTTACTTACTGAATTCCTTCAAATCCTCAAACTAATTGAGCAGCAATGCTTTAACAAGCCATCAATATACCATTTCCTAGATCTTCTATCTATTCAAATGATTCAAGTTTACTTTAAGTTCAGGGCTTTGCAAGAAAAGATACCTCTTTCTTAGTATCCTATTCGAGACCCTTATAGGATCTTAGTGAACATTCTTGAATCACTTATTCACATCATTCAAAGATTCAATGATCTTTCTATCATTCAAGGCGTTATACTTTGAATAGTCTTGAGCTTCAGCAAGCTCCTTGCTTTTGGAGTTTATCTTAGAAAACTCCCGAAACTCTTTATCCTCTTTTTTATACAAATCTAATGTAGTATTTAAAGTTGGCTATGCATTCTCTTGAAAAGAATACATCTTGTGAAGACTCATGCTTTCATGAGTTTACATCTTTTCTTCAATCTTTAACATGCTATTGATATTCTTTGAACATTTAATTGCTCTTCTACTTATGTCATTCCTATGACTACAGCAAGTTGCCATGCCTACCTATCCAAACTTTCTTGATCCATCTTATCCATTCACAAGTATCTTACCATGGATATGCTTAATTTTTTTGGCTGACTTACCTTTCGTTAGTGCCAAATTGGAATTCTTCAATGAATTCCCTTCTTGCATATCCAGTTCTTATTTTGATTTGAATTCTTGTTTCAAACACAAGGTACTTGATGTCATGTCAAATGCACTCCTTAACTTTCACTATAGAATTAAGGAACGTATCTTTTGCTTCAAAGTATCATATTAATGATACCTTTCTTGCCCATTTGAAAGATTTTTCATCTTTGAAAATTGTAAACTTTTAGGAAATTGATGCTCATCAAATTTCATCAGCCCAATAGGAGCTTTATTTATGCTCACTTCTTTTATTTGAATCTAACTCAACAAGTCATTTAATATCCTCGAGTTCAAGCTTTAATTATCTTTATATTTGGTGTCCCATACTATCAAATCCACTTTAGTGGTAGTGTAAACCTAGACGTCCCATACCATCTGGTTTACACTCTCACTTTAATGGATATAACTTCAACTCTTACTCAAGGATTGATTATTGAGAAAACTTCTTTTTTAGTCTAATCAATTAAAATCAAAATGCTTGTAAGTTATATCCTTACCAAGTTTTGATTTATTCTTGAAAAGACTTTGAATATTGTACCTTTAAATCTTTGATCATATAAAATCAAAGGTATATCCTTAACAGGTTTTGATTTATTCTTGAAAAGACTTTGATGATTCTACCTTTATTTCTTTGGTCAGATGAATTCAAAGGTATCTAGGTTTATGTCATTTGATAATAGAGCTAGTATTCTCAGACTAGATATTATCTGTTGACATATCTAGACCTTAGTTTCAAAGAATGTAGTCAATAATAATCTTAGCCAAATGGTTACATCTTTAACATATTGGAATGTTTTTGCTTGCTCATGGGACATATTTTGGAGCAGTGGTATTTAGGGTATCTTACGACCCTTTATTTCTTCTTTTCTCCATATATGTACTCTTAAAATTGTTGACATATTTTGATAGTGATGTGTGTGAACATACTTAGGGCCCCTAGGACACTTTTTTCCATCCTTAAGAGGTCCCCCCCCCCCCCCCCGCGGCTTTTATATATGTGCATAACATTAATAGCTCACTTATCTTTGTACATTCACTTGGTAATACAGTATTGTGTGTTGTGCTTCAAGATTTTTCTTCTTCCTTGTGTTCTTTGTGTGCTTCTGCAAACCTCAAACTCTAACAATTGGTATTAGAGCAGGTCACTCCTTCATCTATGGCATCGTCAACACCCCTCCAATCATAGTCTCATAATCGCACAAAAATTGATGAGCATACTCAAGATGATTAGAAGTTCAAAACAACTTCACTTTCTAGTGCCAAAATTTTCAATGAGTTCATTTCAGCCTCTGAACAGACTATCACAATGCTTGTGCATGCAATTTGGTCCTTTTGTGCCAAACATATATATAGGTTTTGGTTCTCATGTATGTGCACCTCAAAGTAAGCTACAAGTTTAGCACAGCTTGAACAGGTAGTTCCATTCAACTTTTCAAGATATAATCATTTTTCTACATCAAGGTATTTTAGTTAGTGGACATGCCTAAAATCAATGATGTATTTTGTATGTTGGGTATTGAGGATAAATCGGATGGTACTAAGTACCCATTATGGGCATATATGATTCATCATGTATTGATAGCAAAAGGATTGTGGAATATTGTGTACAGTGTTGAAAAACATCCTACTACACCTACAAATACAATTATTGAAGGTGATGCAGATGGCCTTGAAGATGACAAAATTCAAATTCATGTTTGTGCTATGGTTTCTACTACACCTACTACAGAGAAAATTTGATGGGATGGCAGAGATGCTCATGCACATGCATTCATAGCTTTGTCTTTCAAGTGTGCCACTATTTCTCACATTCACTCTTGCAAAACATCAAAGGAAGGATACACTTACTTTATACTAAAAAGGGAATGTGGCTCGTGTTTCTTACCTCTAAAAAAATTTGGAGAGTGAGCATATGAATGCTATGGATAGTTATTTAACAAAGATCAAAGATTTCAAGGAACACTTGATTTCTGCTGATGAAGTCTTACTAGATAGCTCACTTGTGAAGACTATTCTTAATTGTCTTCCAGATTCATATCAAAGTTTTGCTTCTACTCTTTGGTTGACGATGAAACGCAAACCAAATGCCTTAACATTCGAGAAGTTAGTCTCTGTTTTGTTGCAAGAATATTAGTCTAGGCATAACATGTCGATCATGCATGTTGGAAATCAAACTTTCTTAGCCAGTCAGAAGGGCAAGGGAAAATGGAGCTCATCTACTAGGAAGCAAAAAACTGCTTATTTTGCACAGTCAAAAAACGAAGACAAAGACAAGAAGAAATCAAAAAAGAAGAAATTGTTTGTAAATACTATAAAGGAAATGATCATGTCATAAAGAGTTGTCCGAAATTGGATGCAAAAGAGACAAAAAAAAAAAGAGGCTCGTCTACACCCAAAACATATTCTGCTAATCTTTTGTAGAATGAAGAATGGGCATTTACCACTGTTTGCAATTATGAACCATCTTCTCATGAACATTGTATCTCTACACTAGACTCAGATGTTTAGTACTTTGACAGTGGGGCAACCAAAAATATTATCTCGCTGTGTAGTCTCTTTAGTCCACTTAACCCTACCCCAATAGGGAATACTACCACATGCACTAAAAACTACTCTTATCTTGTAATGGGAGTTGGTAAGATTATTCTGACTACTATTGATGGTAGTTCTTTCACATTGTCAGATGCTTTGTTTGTGCGAGGGATCAAGCAAAATAGGTTATCAATTTCAATTTAGCCAAGATTGGCTTGGCTATGAAATTTGTTGATGGAAGATGTATAGTTCATGATCTGTCAAATGGTGATGTTATTATTGCTTTTGGCATTTCATGTCTTGGACTGTATAAGCCCATAAATTATGCAAAATCTGTGAATGATTCGACATGTGCAGTTCAAGATTCATAGGCTATGTCAGATGCAAAGCTTTGGCATGCATGCTTTGGTTATCTAAATTATGCTACTTTGCTATGCCTGTAGAAATCTAAAATGGCATCCTCTTTGCCCAAACTTGATTCACCTTGTAAACATGTTTCTGAAGGCTATATTTTGGCCAAAATGTAGTGTTCCTCCTTCCCAAAAGATGGTTCAGCTCGAGCTACTCAGAAATTGCATCTTGTTCACAATGATATCTATTGTCCTATGCAGACACCTTCTTCTGGGAACTATCTTTACTTCGTGAATTTTATTGATGATTTTTCCACGCATGCATGGGTGTATCGAGTGAAAGCAAAGTCCAAAGTGATTTTGTGCTTCAAACAATTTCAGTTTATGCCTGACAATTTGTTAGCATGTAAAATGGACACGCTCTACTTTGATCAAGGGGAGGGATACATGCCATCTCATTTTAATCCATTTCTAGATGAGCATGGGATAAAACATGAGTGTACAATGTCGTATACACCTCAAAAAAATGCAGTTGCGGAAAGGAAGAACATGTCACTCATGGAGATGGCAAGGTGTATGGTCAAAAGTCAAGCTTTACCACATAGCTTCTAGCTTGAAGCTTTTATGTGTGTAGCATATGTAGTTAATAGGTGTCCCACTAAAGCACTACAAATCTATCACTCCATATGAGGCTTGGCATGGTCCTAAGCCATTTGTTGCTCATCTACATGTCTTTGGTTGTTTGGCGTATGCATTAGTGTCTGAACAACAACACAAGAAATTGAATGCCAAAGCAATGAAATGTGTTTTGAAGCAAAGGATATTGTGTGGTTCATCCATAGACTAAACACATTTTGGATAGTTGTGATGTTGTTCTTGTGGAAGATGCAATTCAGATGCAATTCAGCCATTACTTTCATGTACGAATGAGACATCACTTAGCTCCAAAGATGTGTATGACACTTTGCTACCTCTTTTTATAAGTGGACACTCAAGTGCTGGTAGGGGGATGATATAGAGGAGGCAAAAACTATGCCTAAATGGCTAGTGCAGACTTCCCAAAATAGCAAATTAGATGCACCTTTATCATAGTATACTTGTTCAAGCTCTCATAGTGCTTCTTTTACATCAGATTATTATGCATTGGCTACCTCTAGTCTTTGTTATGAGAACAAGCCTGTTTCATTTGATGAAGCAGAAAATTCTGAAAATTGGATGTTTGTAATGCAATAAGAATATGATGCTATTATGAAGAATGGTACTTCGTCTTTATGTGAATTGCCTCCACGAAAAAAGGCATTGGCACTAAATGGGTATACAAGCTGAAGTGCAATTGGAACAATTGACATGTATAAGGCTAGGCTTGTTGCAGAAGGTGATGCACAAGACAAAGGCATTCATTTGATGAGGCCTTTGCACCCACATGTTGAATGACTTCCATTCATAGCATCTTTGCACTTAGTTGAGTGTGTATGGCTTAGATGCCTTTTGGCTAATTTGGGTGTTTTTTAGTCTTCTTTCACCACCATCTTCACGTACAGTCAGAGCGCATCACCAGTTTCGAGGAACCCTGTGTTCCATGCTCACACAAAAAATGCATAGGTGCATTATCATTATGTCAGGGAGAGGTCCTCTATTGGAGAAATCAATTTGGCATATAGGCCACATAGGATAACATTGCAGATCTTTTCACAAAGGCTCTGCCTCGGGAGAAGTTTGAAGATTTTTGCAAAGCTTTGGGCTTACTTCCTTTTGTGGATTGGTCTCTTTCCATATAAGCTTGGCACTTCCTTATACATGAGTGCTAGCTCCTTGTTCACTGCATCCCTTCCAGAGGGTATTTATTGAGATATTTTGGTAGTGATGTGTGTAAACACACTTAGGACCACCGAGGCATTTTTTTCCCTTTTTAGGAGGTTTTTTCCCCGAGCTTGTATATATGCCTATAACCCTAATGTGTAATTATCTTTGTACATTCACTTGGTAATACATTTGGTATTATGTGTTGTGCTCCAAGCTTCTTCTTCTTCTTCATTGTGTTGTTTGCATGCTTCCATAGACCTCAAACTCCAAGAGAAACAACTTTTTAAAGCTCCAAATAGATCATACCTCTTTTCAATAAAGAGAGAACCTTATTGGGGAGGAAATGAAAACTTCAACGGGGTGAAATGGTTCAATCATTTTTGCCCTAACTTGTCGCTTTATTAATTGTCTTTCCCCATTAGTGTGATCATTCTCCCCAATGATTAGTTGTTAAAGTTCTTAAGGGTTTTGAACTTCATGAGGTTTCCCCATCATTGTGTGTAGGGTCTCCTATAGGCTTTAATTTCTCTTTTGGATATCTTTGAATCCAAATTCTTATCAATACTATTTGTGGTGTAATAAGAAGAGGAACTTGTTTGACTTAAAGCTTAAGTTTTTAGTCTTGTTGATCATGCATGCAATGGGTTTTATGGAACTTGAGGATTCATAAATAAGACACCATGCTTAAGGTTTTTCTATCTGTGTTTAGTTTTGTTGGCTTTTAGATTAATCCAACATATAAAACTCATAAAAGTATGATGGTTATTGAGCTACATATTATCAATGTATCACTACACTTTTATGCCTTTGACTTCATATCACTACAGTTTAATTAAACTTAAGCTACATCTCAAGCCATAAATCCATAAGCCAAAAACATTCATTGATCTGCATATATTGTGAATGCCAAGAACACATGCATCTTTGTTTCAAGATGTTTAGCATGCATAAGGTATAAATCAATCCTAAGGTTCACAACCATTCAATTGGGAGCTCATATGGATAAATTCTCCAAGGGTTAAAACCAAGGGTTCAACCCAAAAGTTCAAGCATGTTCCAAGGGTAATTCAAGGGCTAAACCAAGTCCGATATACATCATATTCTAACTTTAGAATCCATATATTTAGCCTTTTGAACTCAAGATAATAAAAAACTAAGCATACCATTCATCTATTCGAAGAAGTCCTTTGCATATTGGACTTTCTCATGTTGCAATCCTACTACATAAGGATGTCTTTGTTGAAACTTGTACATAAGCATAAATGGACTATGCCTAGTAGAAGAGTGTTTTGCACTATTATATGCAAGATCTACTTTAGGTAACTACTCTTCCCAATTAGTTTGTTGTTCATTTACATATGCTTGAAGCATATATTCCAGGATTTAGTTAATCCTCTCTATTTCCCATCCTTCTTTGGATGCTCAATTGTACTCACGCTAAGTTTAGTATCCAACCTTTTGAAGATTGCTCCCCAAAAGTGGCTACCAACTTCTTATGGTGATCTAAAAAAAATGTCTAAAGGAAGACGATATAACCAGTATAGGTTCTCAACACATGACCTAGCCAGCATAGGTGACTTTATTGTAATACATGGTAGAATAAACCTAGGTATCTTGGTTAACCTATCCACGACTACCCAAAATAAGGTGTGCCCTCTCTACTATGAAATCCATGGAGGTACTCTCCCATCTCCCATTGAGAATATCCAATGAGTGGAGAAGACCTGCTATCCTCAATCTCCCAGCTTGTTGACTTGGCATTTTGTGTACTTAACCACATGCTCTAGGACATCCTTATGAATCCTAGGCCAATAAAATTTCCTCTTAACAAGATCATAAGTCTTGTTAACTCCTAGGTGTCCCAAAGTAGGTGTGTCATGACACTCATGAAATAGATGCCATCTCGTCCTTAAATCTCTAGGAACGCACACCTTACCCTTATACAACAAATATCCATCGTGAACATTGTAGTTCTTCCCCTTGAATCCTTTTTGAGTACCCTTCGATAATCATTCCTTATTGGAAACATGTGTGTCATGATCCCTTTCTTAATGGCTTGCCAAATCTTAGAATATGCAAGATCAATGTGACATTTACCTATGATGGACTCAAGTATCTCATTAATAATCTCATTAAAACTCAATCCATTGAGCATAGGCAACTAAGTGAATCAACCACCACATTAACCTTCCCTTCCTATACCTAAGCTTATTATCAAACTCTTGAAGGATTTGTGCCCATTGCTCCTTATGACCTTTTAGGTATGTTTGATTAGAAAGCCAGTGAATGCTCTCCTAATCAAACACTATTGTAAGCTTGCCGCCATATAAGTAATGATGCCACTTCTTCAAAGCATGGACAATTGCATATAACTCATTCTCATAGAGGAAGTAACTTTTCTAACCTAGTTCTAGATTTTTTCTCTCAAAATCCATCGAGCATTGAGCAACCATCTTGAACTGAACTGCTCCTATAGCAAAGTCACTTATGTGGGTTTATTGGGATCCACTATATGAAACAATGGAGTTGTATCTATTGCTAACTTCAACTTTTTCTTACTTTGCTTTTGTTCATCTTTCCAATGAAAGGTTTTCCTATGCAGTATGATCATATGAATGAGATAGACCTTCAAGATGATTTCAACATTTTAGACCTCTTTAATAGTGCAACCAATGTAGGTAAATTTAGTGCATTTACTTTTGAGATTGGTAATGATACTCATGAGAGTATCATCCTTGTGCCATGTCAATCCATAAATTACATCTTCAAAGTCACCTTGGAATGCTTCACCTTAGTTCTTAATGTGATAGATGAAGTCATATTCCAAGTTACAGTATTTGCAAAACAATTTTTGTTTTTGTGATTTCTTCTTGTCTTTATCTTGCTTTTTTTATTCTGCAAAATTAACACATCTCTGCTTACTAGTAGATGAGCTCCATTTACCTTTGCTCTTTTGATTAGCTAAGAAAGATTCATGTGCTACACACATAATGGACATGTTCTACCTGAACTAATCTTCCTCCAACAAAATAGAGACTAAATCATCAAATGTTAAGGGATTTGGATTGCCTTTCATCATCAATAAAAGAGTAGAAGAAAAAATTTGATATGAATCTGGAGGAACTGTCTAGCAAGACATCATCTGCATAAATCAATTGTTCTTTCAAATCTTTGATCTTTGTCAAAAAATTGTCCATAGAATCTCCTTCATTCATATGCTCACTCTCCAACTTTTTTCGAAGGTAAGCAACATGAGCATTTGCACAAGTGAACCTTCTAGCAAGACTTCATCTACATAAATCGATTGTTCCTTCAAATCTTTGATCTTTTTCATAAATTGTCCATAGAATCTCCTTCATTCATATGATCACTCTCCAATTTTTTTCAAAGGTAAGCAACATGAGCCTCATTTCTTGCTTGATACAAAGTGGTAAGTGTATCCCAAGCATCCTTTATTGTTTTGCAAGAGTGAATATGAGGGATAATGGCACCTTTGACAGACAAAGCTATCAATCCATGTGCACAAGCATCTCTATAGGGTAATTGGTACCATGCAACTTGTCCTCAAAAGCCAACATACAGAATACATCATTGCTTTCATCCATGACCATTGACTAAAATACCATGATGCAAGAAAAATGATTGTATCTCAAAAAGCTGAACAAAACTACCCTGTCGAGCTCCATGAGACTTGTAGGAAACTTTTGGGTGATTGTACTTGCGAATCAAAACCTATATATGTTTGGCAGAAAAGGACAAAGTTTCTTGCATAGGCATTGTGATAGTGCATTTGAAGGCCAAAATGAGCTTAGATCCAAATTTTGACACCACAAAGTGAAGCCATTTTGAAATCCTAATTGCCTTTATTATGCTCACCAATTTTTATGCGATTTTGAGACTGTGTTTGGAGGGGTGTTGAGGATGCCCTAGATGAAGCAGTGACCTACTTTGATAACAATTGTTGGAGTTTGAGGACTGCAGAAGCACGTGGATAGCACAAGGAAGAAGAGGAAGATTGACGCACAACAGACAATATTGAATGTATTACCAAGTGAAGATACAAAGATAAGTGACCTATAAGGGTTATAGGTATATATACAAGCCGGTGAAAAAAACCTCTTAAAGAGGGAAAAAAGTGCCCCAGTGGTCCTAAGTGTGTTCACACACATCACTACCAAAATATATCAACAAAGGATGCTTGGGAAGCTCTTGAAAGGATTTATTCGACAAATACAAAAGCTAGGAAACTTCCAGTCAAGAATGAGTTTCACAATCAAGAAAAGTTTGAGTCAATCCATAGCTGAATATACTTTGAAGATTAAGGAGCTAGGTGATGCTTTAGCTTCTATTGGCACAATGGGTTAAGATGAAGATCTTGTGTGTTGTACTATCAATGGATTGAGACAATATGAAAGATGGAAGCCTTTTATAACTTCCATTAACTTGAAAGGTGCATATCAAATTTTTGAACAACTAATCCCTCATCTTGTCACACAAGAGCTTAGCTTTGGTGGCTCCAAAGGAAAGCACAGCCACAACCAAATGTTGTATGCAGGTCAAGGTAAAGGAAGGAGCTCAAGAGGAGGCTCAAGAGGAAAAGGAAGAGGTCACAAAAACTCCAACTACAACCAAAAAATTTGGAAGACAACAAGGTTGGATCAACTGACAACACACAAGGAAGAGGTCAAGGTAGAAGTAGAGGAAGAGGTCGGGGATCTTAAAATTCTCATAAAGGTATAATCTGCTATCATTGTGGTAAAGTAGGACACTATGTTACTGATTATTGGCTAAAAAATGGAAGACCGAATGGAGGCAATCAAAGGAGTCAAACCAACTATGCAAGCACCTCAAGTGAAGGAAGCAACGACACACTACTTGCAATGAGACATGAGTATAGAAGCTCTTATGAAGATCAAAAAATGGTGCATTTATTCAGGTTGTAGTAACCATATGTCATGCCAAGCAAGCTTGTTCACTAATCTACAGGTACCAACTAGTAAAGGATGTGTTGAAAGAGGTGATCACACTCAACTCAAGATTGAACATATTGGAGTTTTAAGGCTCTGAGATACAAGTAGAACAACTACCTAATGTTCTTCATGTTCCTAAATTTTTATAGAAATCGATTTCAGTAGGACAAATGGTAGAGAAGGGTTATCATGTAATATTCAATGAGAATGGGTGCTTCATAAAGATTCCAAAAGAAGGTTTCAAGGTCATTGCTTAAGGTAGAAGAGAAAGAAGGATGTTCACTTTGAGCATCCAACATTCACATGGAAATGTCATATACATTCAATTTGGGAACAAGAAGATTTCAGAGCTAGACTTATGGCACAAACGGATATGACACATCAACATTCCAAATCTAAAGGACATGAGAAAACATGAAGTAGTAAGAGGTCTTCCAAAATTTAATAGCGTTGGACTACATGAGTTATGTGAAGCTTCTCAACTAGGAAAGCAAACAAAGCAACCATTCAAAAGGAGCAATTATGTGGCACCAAATGTCTTGGACTTGATATGTACGGATGTATGGGGACCTACCCAAGAGTCGTCAATGGCTCATAATAATTTTTCTGTCGCCTTCATTGATGATCACTCAAGATCGGTATGGTTGTTTTTGTTGGGTGCGTGTAGAAGTACGAGAGACACACAAGAAGCACACACAAGGAGCACAAACGCAGCAAGACACACGGAGAAGATGATGGCTGGAATAGCTCACTCTATTGATCGATGAACTGAACTAAAGTAAGAGCTGAATAATATCCCTAAGTACAAAGTACCACCACATATGAGAGTATCAAGTATGTGGTAACCTGGGGAAAAAACCTCTAGCCAGCACTAGAGTAAAAAGTGCCCATGTATAGGGAAAAGGTTCACATCAAAGCTACTCGAGGAACACATAAGTGTAACAAACCCCCCTGGAACAAATGATGTGAACACATACAAGGAGTGACAGATCAGCCCCCACAAGGTAACAAGCCTAAAGCTTTGTGAAAAGCTTCAAATTTTTCCCGTGTAAGAGCTTTGGTGAATATGTCTGCCACATTATCTTGTGTAGGCACATATTCTAAATCAATATCTCCTGCATGAAGGCGCTCTCTCACATAGTGATAATGCACCTCAATATGTTTGGTCCGTGCATGAAACACTTGGTTTCGTGCAACAACCAAAGCACTCTGACTATTTGTGAGAATATGCGTAGCAGCATCAATCTCCATGCAAGGATCCATCAATAGGCGTCTCAGCCATATACACTCCACTGTAGCTGTGAAAATTGCCCTGTACTCAGCTTCACAACTTGATGTCGCCATTGTAGGTTGCTTCTTACTCAACCAAGATATGCATGAGTCTCCAAGGAAAAAGCAATTTCCACTAGTGGACACGCGAGTATCATAAAAACCAGCCCAATCACTATCTGTAAAGACATGCAAGCATGGCTGAATATCTCTACATAAAAGAGACCTAAGCTCAAAGTGCCTCGGAGATATCTAAAAACACGTTTCACTGCTTGCCAATGCTTAGTGCCAGGGCTATGCATGAATCGACGCAACTGGGAAACTGCATACTGTATCTCCGGCCTTGTGTTGCATGCATATATAAGACATCCCATAACTTTCTGATAAAGAGAAGTGTCAAATGCATCATTGGAATCCTCAATTGAGAATCTGAATCCTGTCTCAACTGGTGTGGAAACTGGCTTATAATCCTCAAAGTCAAAACGCTGAAGTAGTTTTTCAACATACTTTTCTTGATGCATAACAATTCCCCCCTCAACGGATACAAACTGGATGCCAAGATAGTAGCTCAAAAGACCAAGATAAGTGACATCAAAAGTATGTTGCAAATCAGCCATAAGAATATCAAGTTTTGCATCACATGACCCATTCAAGAGTATGTCATCGACATAAAGAACAAGCACTATAAGATCAGCCCCATTTTTGCGTACATAGAGTGTGCTTTCAATCGGACTACATGTG
Organism: Ceratopteris richardii; assembly: GCA_020310875.1. Lineage (NCBI taxonomy): Eukaryota > Viridiplantae > Streptophyta > Polypodiopsida > Polypodiales > Pteridaceae > Ceratopteris > Ceratopteris richardii. The sequence continues at coordinate 209,267,002 of CM035406.1, forward strand.
AAGCCAAGAGCAATCAAGTGCTTATGTATTTTGTCATACCATGCACGTGGAGCTTGCTTGAGACCATACAAGGCTTTATGCAAGCGACAAACCATATGCTCTTTCCCTTTCATAGAAAATCCAGGAGGTTGCTTCACATAAACCTCTTCTTGCAAATCACCATTCAAGAAGGCTGTTTTTATGTCCAATTGATGCACTTTCCAACCTCGATGGGCAGCCAATGCAACCAGGGTACGAATGGTAGTCATGCATGAAGTAGGTGCAAAAGTTTCCTCATAGTCAATGCCATATTGTTGCGCATATCCTTTGGCAACCAATCGAGCTTTGTAGCCATCAATGCTACCATCAGATTTTCTCTTAATCTTATAAACCCACTTTGTACCAATGGCATTCTTTCCTTTTGGCAATTCACATAACTCCCAAGTACCATTCCTATGTATGGAATCCATTTTTGATTGCATAGCACTCATCCATTGTGGATCGTCACATGCATCTTCAAAAGAAAGTGGCTCTTCATTACATGCTGTAGCAATAAGAGAATAATCCACAAAATTACTTGATGCATGGTGAGAGCTTGATCTTGTTCTACCAAGTAAAGGTGCACTCAATTTGTTGTCCTGCAAAGTTTGTTTCAGCCACTTTGGCATGGATTGTGCACTCTTGATAGACATGTGTTCATTATGTAATACATCATCAATATGTACATCATGCATGGGCTGAATTTCATGCTCAGTTTCAGCAATATTTTGACGCAAATGTTCAGCCATATGTGGCTGAAAATTTCCAACATTTTTTATAAATTTTGGAAGAAGTATGAGAAACCAAGACATTCGAGGCAGCCCTCTTGTATGTATCCATGCGATACAAACCATTACATAATGTACTGGACATCACGATAACATCGCCATTGCTGAAATCATGAACCATACACTTATCATCAACAAAGTGTACATGAAGTCCAGCTTTGGCAATCAACAGAACTGAAATTAAGTTCTTCTTGATACCGGGCACATACAATGCATTTTTCAAGAGAATCACACCTCCATTTGCAGCCGTAAGCTCAATTTCTCCTACTCCAATGATAGGATAAGAGGCATTGTTTGCACACACCACATATCCTCCTTTAGGTGCATCTTTCAAAGAGGCAAAAAATCTTTTGCATGATGTTATGTGCTTTGAAGCACCACTATCAAAGAACCAATCGGAATCAGCCTCACTCACAACCATACACTTAGAATGTAAGGAAGCATCATAATGACATGTAACAACACATGCCCAAAAATCTTGCACCATGTTAGCTTCATCATTCTTTGCATTTGCTGAATTTTCAGCAATAGACATGCCGGATTCCTTCTTCTTTTCATTGCGTTTAGCAAGCTTTCTACACTCATCAATAGTATGTCCAGCCTTCCGGCAATATTTGCATCTCTTCTTCTTTTGCAAATCGCTATCATTAGAGGAATGAGTGGAAGAGGAAGCTTGAGGCTTTGGTTTTGATGGACCCAAAGCTGAACCATACTTGCTTTTCCCTTTTTGTGAGATAGCAAGTGCTTGCGTTCCCTCAATCAAACCACTCCTATTCACTCTAGATTTCTCTTCTTGCAAAAGAAGAGACACAACCTCATCAAATGCATACATATTAGGATTTCCTTTTGCAACCCAATGAAGTGTAGTAGCAAAGCTTTGAAAGAGCGTGTCACATACACATCCACCGACTCATTTTCATCCATACATACATCCTCAAGTTGCTTCCTCAAGTATGCAACACGTGCTTCATTACGCACGGCATACAAAGAAGCAAGAGTGTCCCATGCCTGTTGTGATGTAGAACATGACCGAATGTGTGGAACTATATGACGCTTCACTGAAAGCGCAATCAAAGCATGAGCTTGAGCATCTTTTCCATCCCATCTAAGCTACTCCTGTGTAGGTGGAGAAGGAGTAACCACTGTACTCGAAGAAGAAGCTCCATCTGTGATAGTAGACTGTGAAGTAGAAGCACTTGCCAGTCTTCGATCTACATCTGCCACTATGTTCCAAAGTTGTTTTGCAACAAGAACATGCTTCATCATGTAAGACCACATCGGATAGTTGGTCCCATCAAGCTTATCTTCAGCTTGAAGCATGCCAAACAAGTCATTGATGTCTTCCATTTCACTAAGGAACAAGAATGTATCAAAATCTTCACTTCGACGAAAACTGAAATGAGTGCTGAAATTTCAGCTCATAAACCGTCACTCTGATGGCAATTCTGACTGCACGAATGGCTTTGAAATGGGGGTAAAACTCTAGGGCACCTGATGGAAATGTTTTCGGGCTGCTGAAATTCATAGTTCTATGCTCCAAAGTCGATTTGCACTGTTAAAGTATGTGCGCGCCACGATGTGAAAAACCAAAACTTGAGATGATACCATTGTTGGGTGTGTGTAGAAGTGCGAGAGACACACAAGAAGCACACACAAGGAGCACAAACGCAGCAAGACACACGGAGAAGATGATGGCTAGAATAGCTCACTCTATTGATCGATGAACTGAACTAAAGTAAGAGCTGAATAATATCCCTAAGTACAAAGTACCACCACATATGAGAGTATCAAGTATGTGGTAACATGGGGAAAAAACCTCTAGCCAGCACTTGAGTAAAAAGTGCCCATGTATAGGGAAAAGGTTCACATCAAAGCTACTCGAGGAACACATAAGTGTAACAGTTTTGTATTAAGCAAAATTCAAATTTGTTCTCTATATTCAAGAGAGTCAAAACTCAAGTTGAAAAAGAAACAGGAAGATCTATCAAAACCTTAAGGTCCGATCGTGGAGGGGAATACTTCTCCAAAGAATTTTCAGATTTTCTACAAAAATGGGATCAAAATTTGGTTTACTTGTAGGTATACACCTCAAAAAAATGGATTAGCTGAGAGAAAAAATAGGCAAATACGTGATAAGATGCATGCTTAATGAGATGAGGATACCATTATTCTATTGGGTTGAAGCTACCACAACTGCCATTTACTTGATGAATAGATGCACAACATTGGGAATACATAACTTGCCACCAGAGGAGGTATATTTCAATAAGAAACCTGATCTTACACACCTCAAAGTTTTTAGATGTGCTTAATTTGTTCACATTCCACAAGAATTTAGAAAAAAGATGTAACCAAAGTCAAAAAAATGCATTTTCATTGGCTACTTGATGGAGAAAAAAGGATACAAGTGTTACAACTCTACAACAAACAAAGTAAGAGTCTCACAAGATGCGATCTTTGATCAACTAAAACCATGATATGAAGATAAAAGAAAGGAAAAGGTTCATGAAGAAGATTGTAATGATTATGCAGGAACTAATACAAGAGAAGTTCAACAATCGAGCACAAAAGTTTAACATTCATAGGCATCTACATCAACTGAAGAATGTTCAACATGGAGGGGGATACTTGGAATTCATTCTTTGTATCCAAATTCAACTTATAATAGAGGTCTAAAGAAACAACGTCTTCTCAAAATAGAGAGATAAATGCAAGTGAAGAAGAATATGAAGAGGAAATCACTCAGAAGTTAAAGCTAAATAGGTTGAAGAAGCAACTTTCTGAAGGCGATGAAACAAGATCTTCAAGGAAAAGGTGTTTGTTGTAGTTTGAGGTCTATGGAAGCACACGAACAGCACAAGGAAGAAGAAGAAGCTTGGAGCACAACACACAGTACCGAATGTATTACCAAGAGAATATACAAAGATAAGTTTATAGGAATATATACAAGCAGAGCAAAAAAAACCTCCTTAAGAGGGAAAAAAGTGCCCCGATGGTCCCAATGTGTTCACACACATCACTACCTAAATATATCAGCAAATCCTCATTGGGACTGATGTAAAGAATGAGGAGTTGGCACTCATGTATAAGGAAGTTCCAAGCTATGAGGAATCAATCCACAAAAGGAAGTAAGCCCAAAGCTTTGTGGAAAGCTTCAAACTTATTCCTAGGTAGAGCCTTTATGAAAAGGTTTGCAATGTTCTCTTGTGTGGGCACGTATGCCAAACTGATCTCTCTAGTGGAGAACCTCTCCTTGACATAATGATAGTGGACCTCCATGTGCTCAGTGTGAGCATGGAACATAGGGTTCCTTGCAACTGCCAGTGCACTCTGACTATTAGTGAAGATGGTGGTGGAAAAAGACTCACAAACACCCAAATCAACCATAAGGTGTCTGAGCATACACTCAACAGCCACTGTGAAAGTTGTCCCTATACTCAGCCTCACAACTAGAAGTGGCCATAGTAGGCTACTTCTTGCTCAACTAAGATATGCATGAGCTACCAAGCATGAAGCAAAAACCACTAGTGGAGACACGTGTATCATAGCATCCTGCCCACTTAGATTCACATGTAAATCTGGCAGTAGTGATCCCCCCTTGGGATAAAACAATCCAAGTAGCCAGGTACCACTCAAGTAGAAAAAGATGTGCTTAACCGCTTGCCAATGCTTGACACTTGGGAAATGCATAAATGTGCTCATGTGTTAGAGATCAAATTGAATATCTCGTCAAGTAATGTATAAGTAAATCAAGCATACAACCACTTGCTAATAGAGAACACTGTCAAATGCATCTCTAGCATCATGAAGAATCAACCATAAACCTGTTTCCATAGGAGCGGCAATAGGTTTGCAATTTCAAGGCCAAAATATTACAATAATGTGTCAATATATTTTGTTTGACACAAAGCTATACCACTATCAACTTGCATAAATCGAATTCCCAAATAATGGTGCAAATGCCCCAAATCTGACATCTCAAATGAGGCATGCAAATCAGCCTTAAAATCAGAAATATGCTTCTCATGAGGACTAGTGAGAAGAATGCCATCAACATAGACAACAATGATCAGAAGCACATCATTTGCACGCTTAACATATAAGGTGCTCTCAGTTGGATTGTTCGCAAAACCATGTGCAATCAGGTAGGCATGTATCTTTTCATACCAAGCATGTGGTGCTTGCTTCAAACCATATAGTGCCTTTTTCAATCTGCACACTTTGCTTTCAAGTCCTTTCTGCATGAAACTATGGGGCTAAAAAACATACACTTCTTCATGCAAGTCACCATTCAAAAATGGAGTTTTAATTTCCAATTGATGTACGTTCCAACCATGATGCACTGCAACTGCACAGATGCTACAAACAATAGTCATTTGGCATGTAGGAGCAAATGTCTCATCGAAATCAATGCCTCTTTCTTGAACATAAGCCTACCCTTATACCTGTCAACTATTCCATCACGCTTATGCTTCAGCTTGTATACCCACTTAGTGCCAATAGCCTTCTTTCCAAGAGGAAAGTCACATAAAGACCAGGTACCATTTTTCATAATAGCATCATATTATGATTGCATAGCAGCCATCCAATTTTTTGAATTTTGTGCTTCATCAAACGAAACAAGCTCATTCCCATCACAAAGACTAGAGGTAGCCATAGCATAGCAATCTGATGCAAAACAAGCACTATGAGATCCTGAACAAGTACAATATGATAGAGATGCATCTAATTTGCTATCTCACAAAGTATGCATGAGCCATTTAGGAATATTTTTTGCCTCCTCTATATGAGTTCTCTCATCAATAAGTGCATCATGTAAATCTGCATCAGAAATGGAATGATCATCATCATCATGTGAAACTTTTAGAGGGTGAGAAGTTTCCTCATTTGGACCAACACTAGACTGTCCACCTATAAAAAGAGGTAGCAAAGTGTCATACACATATTTGGAGCTAACTGATGTCTCCTTAGTACATGAAAGTAATGTTTGAATAGCATCTTCCACAAAAACAACATCACGGCTCACTAAAATGTGTTTAGTCTGTGGATGATACAGACAATAGCCTTTGCTTTCAAAACTATACCCAAAAAAAATACATTTCACTGATCAACCAACTTCTTGTGTTGTTGTTCAAGCACTAATGCATATGCTAGACAACCAAAGACATGCAGGTGAGCAACAGATACTTTGCAACCATGCCATGCCGCATATGGAGTGATAGGTTGCAATTCTTGAGTGGGACACATGTTGAGTACATATGATGCACACATAATAGCCTCAAGCCAGAAACTATGTAGTAAAGCCTGACTCTTAACCATACACCTCACCGCCTCCATGAGTGACATGTTCTTGCATTGAGAAACTCCGTTCTGTTGAGGTTTATATGGCATTGTATATTGATGTTTTATCTCATGTTTAGCCAAAAATGCATTAAAATCAAAAAACATATATCCCCCCTCGATCAAAATAGAGGGTGCCCATTTTACATGCTGCCAAATTTTTAGCCAAAACCAAAAACTGTTTGAAGCACATAAACACTTCATACTTTGATTTCAATGGATATACCCATGCATGCCTGGAAAAATCATCAATGAAAGTCGCGAAGTAAAGATAGTTCCAAAAAGAAGATGTTTGCATAGGACCACAAACATCATTGTGAACAAGCTATGATTTCTAAGTAGCTCATATTGAACCATCTTTTGGGAAGTAGGAATGCTACATTTTTCCCAAATTACAACCTTCATAGACATGTTTACCAGGTCTCTCAAGTTTGGGAGGAGAGGATATCATTTCATATTTTTGTAGGCATAGCAAACTAGAAAAATTCAGATGACCAAAGCATGCATGCCAAAGCTTTGCATCTGACATAGCCTGAGAATCTTGAACTGCACATGATGAATCAACCACAAATTTTGCATAATCTATGAGCTTATAGAGCCCACGACATAAAATGCCAGAAGCAATAATGATGTTGCATTTTGACAGATCATGAACTGTACATCTATCATCAACAAATTTCATGAAAAAGCTGATCTTTGCTAATGTTGAAAGTGATAAGAGATTTTCTTGATCCCTGGCACAAATAAATCATCTGACAATGTGAAAGAACCATCATCAGTAGTAGTGAGAATGATCTTACCAACTCCCATGACAGGATAAGAGGAGTTGTTAGCGCATGTGATAGTATTCCCCATAGGGGCAGGCTCAAGTGAAGTGAAGAAACTATGCTATGAGGTAATATGTTTGGTTGCCCCACTATCAAAGTACCAAACATATGAGTCTGTTGTAGAAATACACTATTCATGAGAAGATGGGTCATAACTACAAACTGTAGTAAATGCCCATACTTCATTCTACACAAGATTAGCACACTCTGTTTTGGGTGTAGAGGCCTTTACAACAACCATTCCAGCATCTTTGTTCTTTGCCTCTTTTGCAGCTAGTTTTGGATAACTCTTTATGACATGATCATTTCCTTTACAATATTTGCAAAACAATTTCTACTTTTTTGTTTTCTTCTTGTCTTTGTCATCCTTCCTTAATTGTGGAGAATTAGCAGATTTCTACTTACTAGTAGAAGAGCTCCATTTACCTTTGCCCTTCTCAACAACTAGGAAAGCTTGATCTATAACATGCATAATGGACTTGTTCTACATAGATCGATCTTCATGCAAAAAAATAGAGGCTAACTCCTCAAATGTTAAGGCATTTGGATTGTCTTTTATCAACAATCGAAGAGTAGAAGCAAAACTCTTATATGAATCTAGAACATCATTCAAAATAGTCTGCACAAGTGAACTGTTAGGCGAGACTTCATCAGCAAAAATCAAATGCTCCTTAAAATCTTTGATCTTTGTCAAAAATTTGTCCATGGAGTCTCCTTCATTCATGTGCTCACTCTCCAAATTTTTTCAGAGGTAAGCAACACGAGCCTCATTTCTTGCCTGGTATAAATTGGTAAGTGTATCCCAAGCATCCTTTACTATTTTGTAAGAGCAAATGTGAGGAACAATGGTAGGTTTCACAGACAAGGCTATCAATGCATGTGTCTGAGCATCCGTGCCATCCCAACAAAGTTGCTCTATAGTAGGTGCAGGAGGAATAACAACATGAATAGGAACCTGAAGAATATCACCATCTTCGACACAATCTGCATCACCTTCAGTTACTGTATTTGCAGGTGTAATAGGATGTTTTTCAACACTTTGCATAATATTCCACAGTCCCTTTCCAACCAATACATGACACATCATATAAGCCCATAACGGGTAATTGGTACCATCCAACTTATCCCCAACAGCCAACATACGGAATACATCATTGTTTTCAGCCATGGCCACTGACTAAAATACCATGATCTAGAAAAATGAATGTATCTCAAAACATTGAACAGAACTACCCTGTAAAGTTCTGTTGAACCTATAATAGACTTTGAGCTTATATTGATGAACCAAAACCTGTATATAACTTTATCACAAAAAGAAGAAATTGCCTACATAGGTGCTGCAATAGTGCGTTCGGAGGTCGAAACGAGCTTAGATCATGATTTTGACACCACAAAGCAAAGTTGTTTCGAGCTCTTAATCGCTCTTGAGTATGCTCACCAATTTTTGTGCAATCCTAAGACTGTGACTAGAGGGGTGTCAATGATGCCCTAGATGAAGCAGCATCCTTCTCTGATACCAATTGTTGGATTTCGAGGTCTGCAAAAGCACATGAACAACACAAGGAAGAAGAAGAAGGTTGGAGCAAAATACACAATATTGAATGTATTACCAAGATAATATACAAAGATAAGTGATGTCTTAGGGTTATAGGCATATATACAAGCTGAGAAAAAAACCTCCTAAAGAGGGGAAAAAGTGCCTCGATGGTCCTCGTGTGTTCACACACATCACTACCTAAATATATCAATAGTGTTCAACTCAAAGGCTGAGTAATATAGTTTTATTGCAAAACATTTTGCATACATGATTTAGGTCCTCAAAGACAAAGAGCCCGAGACATGATTTAGGTCCTCAAAGCTCTCAAAGTTAATTACACATGGGAGCTAGTGTCAAAGAAAGAAGGTATGAAGATTGTTCCAAACAAATGGGCATTTAAAGTAAAGAGGAATGTTGATGGTTCATTAGCTAGACATAAAGCTAGACTGGTTGCCAAAGGATTTAAACAAACACAAGGCATAGATTATGAAGAAGTTTTTAGCCGGATTGTGAACATGGAACAATTAGAACTTTAATACCAATCAGTACTTCAAAGAGGTGGCCATTATACCAATTTGACATCAGAAATTCTTTTCTCAATGGACAACTACAAGAAGAGGTATACATGAGTCAACTGGTTGGATTTGAAGATGAAAACCAAGCTTTGTTTGCAAGTTGAAGACGACACTTTATGGCTTGAAGCAAGCACCACAAGCATAAAATCAATGATTGGGAAAGTATGTAACTAAGTGTGGATACAACCCAATTAGTGCAGATCCTTCATTGTACATGAAGAAGCACACTTCTTTGTCATTTTATTATTTTTCCATTTTATCAAGTTTGTCCAAGAGAAGAAAAATCAATGGGAGATTCCATATACTACCTCCAAGGAAGAATTTGTAGGATTCTTAGTGAAGGAGCGGTTGTTTCTTTCATACTTGGAGAAATTTTGAGTTCAAGGTTGCATAGAGTCAAGCTTGGTGACGAAGCATGAAGAAGTTTTTCGCAAAGTCCATGTATCTAGAAGTACCATACGTGGTGTACTTGGTCGAACTTTTTTGTACTTAAGAGTACTTGATCCTACTTTCCATCCTTTTACTCTTTTCCTCTATGGCATTTATTTTCCATTTGAAGGTGTCACTTTTGTTGTAATCAACTTAATGTTCAAGTTTAGGAGACATCTTTTGGAGGTGCAATCTTTTTGTTGTAATCTAAATTATATCCTTTCCTCAATAAACACTCAAACGCCCATTCCCAAAGTAACCCCGAACAAGATTCAACTATATATATTTTTGTATTACAGCAACAATATTTCCAAGAAAAGAATGCAAGAGAAATAATAAGTAGAACTTCAATTTTTTTAGTATTTTTATTTATTTTTTTTAATTTGTAGCACTTGCGATGCTTATGCTTTGCTTTTCATTGTGATATCTATCATCTTCCTACTCTTTTGGATTGCATTTTTATTTGCATATCATCATTAAATTTCTAATTATTGTCAATACCCTCATTAAATTTCTGATTATTGTCAATTTGAACTATCAGATGTGTGATTTTGTTGAGTAATGAGGAAGGTATGATCATTTTAGTGATCAGTTGTATGACAATCATTGCCTTCTAATTGGAACCATCTACTTTGGATGCCCATCATCTATCCTCCATCACGGGACCTCTCATTGTCTATTGACCATGGCCTATCATCTATCCTTTATCATCTATTATCTATCGAATTCTTCACCCTAGGTTGATCGATTTCTTTTGAAAATCAAGAGTTTGTGTGATGAATTTATAGGAGGAGTTCAACAAGGAGCATATACATATTAGACATATCATCTACTGAGTAATACCGGCTGCAGCTAAATTGAGGTTTACTCTCTTTGAATTATTAAATTAAAGATGTATATAATTGCTACTATTAGAACACTCACGGAACTCTAATCTTCATAGTAATTTCTTTATCATCTATTATCTATCGAATTCTTCACCCTAGGTTGATCGATTTCTTTTGAAATTCAAGAGTTTGTGTGATGAATTTATAGGAGGAGTTCAACAAGGAGCATATACATATTAGACATATCATCTACTGAGTAATACCGGCTGCAGCTAAATTGAGGTTTACTCTCTTTGAATTATTAAACTAAAGATGTATATAATTGCTACTATTAGAACACTCACGGAACTCTAATCTTCATAGTAATTTTTGGTGGATAATTTTAGATTTAAATACGTGTGAACTTCAATTTTTATTTTGCGAAGAAATTATATTTCCAAGGGATTGTTAAACAAAGGAATAAATTCATGCAAAAGGATTTGCCTTTTTAAGTTTAAGTTGAAGAATAAGTGCACCCTCTTCTCCATGGATTAATTTCGTTGCTACCAAGGTCGATCCCCCCTTATACATGAAGGGTTGCATTGTCTTCACGGGCATGTGAGATTGTTTTTGCTAGTAGAAAGAAAAAGGAAAAAGCAAGAATCTCTGTACCTTCCAATATTTCTAAAAGAAAACAGTTCGCTCCTGTACATGTTCAGGTCCACACTCGAGCTTGTTCTTCTCTCTTTTTTTTTTTTTAATTGTAAAGATAAAAAATAAAATGCACGTGGTGTTAATATGCGCATAACGAATCTTAGAAAATTAACAACATTGTGTTATAATTCTGTTTTGATGTCATGTATGTGTGTTTTGATGTCATGTATGTGTGTTTTGATGTCATGTATGTGTGTTTTGATGTCATGTACGTGTCTTCTCATGTGGTTCACAAACTCAAGGTTTAAGGCTCTTTTTTGTAAAGAATAGAACATTTATCTATTTTATTATATGTCGTGGCCCATTGTGAGTAGAGTCTTAGGCTCGCTTCACATTGTGCAGCGGCACATCTCTGCCATGCTTACAGTCAAATCAAAACATGCCATGTGACAAACTCCATTCACATTGTGTGGCGGTAGGGCTACTGCCCAATGCTGAGTAAGCGAAAGAGAATCAAGCGTTTCATTCCGACCTCCTCCTCTCCACCTCAGGTCGCGTTTTGTACCTCTGTGGCATTTTTACAATAAACAATTATTGTTTACAGACTGATCATCACTTTTGCCTTCTCGTTTTGAAGAATCAAACGAATTAAACGCTTGTAAATCGGATTTACATTGAAATAGTTTTATTGCATTCCGCTGCTCCATGTGAATACAAGGTTGGAACATTTTTTTATGTGATATTCTTTCTCTATGGAACTAATGAGTCTTACGCTCACTTCACATTGTGTAGTGGCACACCTCTGTCATGTGCACAGTCAAATCAAAGCATGCCATGTGGCAAACTCCATTCAGACTGTGCGGCGATAGTGCCATTGTACAATGTTGAGTAAGAGCCATTTCAGATAGCACGACGTCAATGCTGTGTAACGTGCGTAGACAAATGAACATTTAACATGTGGCATTATATTTTCATATAGCGCGGCAGTAGCGCTCAGATAACTTCTTGAGTAATGTTGAGTAAGCGGAGCCATGAGATGAGTAAATTGTTATTGAACACTAGAAAAATTATAGAGCTGAGATATGCTCTTGGCTAATCCTAGAATATGCCTAGGCTCTAGTGTATAGCTGAAGCCTAAACTCATTCATCTTCACATGCACACACACCCCTATACACATGTAACATGCATACACTTTCCTACACACCTCTACACACACAGACACACATGCATATAGCTTTCATCACACACAAATACACACACAGACACACAAAGACACACATGCATATAGCTTTCAGCACACACAATACACACTGATGCACAGACATAACTACACATATACACATACTTGCACACATGTTTGCACATGCACTTGCAAAATAAAACAGCAATACATAGATGCATACATATAAATAAACACTAACATAGATTTAGATGCACGCATAAGAACACAAATAGATGCACATACATAGTTACACACAAAAACATAGCTTCAGCCTGCAAACATGATTGCACAAACATTTGCAATACAAAGTAGTTCATGCATAGCAACACACAAAGATGCACACACGTAGCTACACACATACACATAGATGTACACATACTTGCACACATACTTGCACACACAATTGCAAAACATAGTAGCACACACATAGGAACACACATATATGCCAACACACACTTGAAAAACATAGCAGCACACACATAGGAACAAGCATATATGCCAACATGCACTTGCAAAACATGGCAACATGCACATAAGAACACATATATATGCCAACATGCACATAAGAACACATATATATGCCAACATGCACTTGCAACACATAACATCACACATATAGGAACACACATATACTACTGCAGAAGCTCAGTTAATTATCATATCCAACTTGTCTACCTTGTCTGTTCCTAATAGCCAAATCAACTTTCAGCAATTTAAAACCACCAGATTCCAGTATAACAAAATCTGTTTTAAGTCAACACTACTCAGTGCAAGAGGAAAATGATTTTAAAACATGTTTTTCCACCAATGTTTGAAGCCATTCGAATATATGACATAAGTAAAACCAACATATGCACCTAACAAGTCATCAAGCAAATCTAGATCATGGTAGACAGCCAATTTGAATCATGGTAGATAGATAATCAATAACGGAAAAAGAGGTCGAATGCTCATTGTTAACATAGAAGATATGTGAAGGACAACTTTAATGGACTGCTCAAAAAGGAATCTGATTAATGGAAATGTGTACAAAGTGACAAAATAATAGAATCTGATGTGAACAAAAGCAACAGCAGCAGCAGCAAGATTTCAAAATCTACAATCCAATAGCCAACAACTAACCGACCATACTCCTTTATCAAATAAAAAAAGCAACAAAACCATCCCGAGTCTATGCAAGAAGAGTGATGCTCTTATACCGAGTCTGAAATAAGATACTTAACTTTTTATTACATTTGTTCTTATTTCACAAATGAAAAAGGCTAACTTTTCTCATGAAAAAAAACTAAAACATTAAGCTACGCTATGAGTGATGATCCAAATGGCTTGATTAATAGGCTCTTCTCATACGAAGTGAATTTTATGAGCAAACAGTTATGCACTTATCAAAAGCCATGCTCTCTAATGAAGAAGCATGAAAATTGGTAAAAAGTTGCACATTTCAATAGTTATGCATTTGAGTTAGTGGAGATATTTCTTGAATAAAATGTGCAGCCTTTGATGAACAAATGCAATCTTCAACTTAGAACTCAACACCTTTCATAAAGAACTATATACTGTCAATGAAGAGCTATGACCATTGTGTTCAATAGATTGTACTATTGGGTGAAGATGATCATTTCATGTATCCCTGAAGCTAAATGTAATGTCCATTTCTAAAATTATATCCTTTATATCACAGGTTGTACAACCCTCTAGTAAAGAGATTTCTCTTTGTATGGGTTCACATCTTAGACAAGAGGCTTCATTGTCCAACTTCATAGAGAATAATTATGGGATCATAAAAAGAACTCTTTCTTATGCAAAATTTTGTGAATAAACATTCAACTCACATAAACATGGGCAGTCAAACCTCGATTCCATGCCACACCTAGGATAATATAGTCAAACCTCCATTCCATGCCACACCTAGGATAATATAGTGCTACACAGATGCTCAACAACAACAATGCCTCCTCTCTCCCCCTCCTCAAACCATCATTTTTAGTCAAAAGCCTAAAACAAAAATATAGCACTCCTTCCCTCATTGTCTAGAAATCTATAGTTGCACAGTAATTTCATTCAATCCACAAACTCTCTAGAGGTCTCAACTCTCAAGTAACTAACTTTAAGGCTTCATATGCATAGACCACATATCTTGTTACCTATCAGCAGTATACGTACATAGTAAAGATGAATCCCCACACTTGCAAGATAGTGTACAATATTATGTTAGGTGCCTCATGGATCACTAACCATCCTCTACCTTACAATGTAAGTGAAGAATACATGTGGAAGTCTCAATGATAAAGAATCCCTAGGAGAAGTAATTGAAAGAAAATATAAATCTGTAATTGCATAGTTGCAAGCAACTCAGTCAATTAAAATTAGTACCAGATTGTCCATTTTCTTGTTAATTCAAATCTATTGCCTCCTCGTGGATCAAGTACCTTTTTCCCTCAAATTTTCCATGAAAACGATAATGAGTGCAGAAGAAACATTTACGCAGCAATCATATCGCTTTATAGATCAAATCATCAAATGGCAGTACCGTAAACAATTAGTTTTCATCGAACTTATATAAAAGATTCAACATAAGAAAGGAATTCATCGGTTTTATCATATGAAATTCACTGTAGCAGCAGCTTATAAACTCGTAGTCTGCAATTTTCTCTTCATCTCTGAGATTACACAAGCATTTATTTCTTATCTACAGTGAAGAGCGTAAGCTGAGGCACTCACCTTGTCAGATCACGTGAAATCCAAATTTCATTGCAACTTTTGGCTAATAGCACAGGAATGAGTCAAGAGAACTCCTCTTGTCCAGACCTCAAATCTTTGGTTGTCCCCCTTCAAGGAGCGCAACTCTCCGCTCTTTTTCATAGTTCCCTCTAGCCATCCTTCCACAGATTGTTGATTCCGCCCAGCTGAACTCAGTCTTTTTTCTTCATCTACGAGCCCCCTTCCTCTCTAGCCATCCTTCCACAGATTGTTGATTCCGCCCAGCTGAACTCAGTCTTTTTTCTTCATCTACGAGCCCCCTTCCTCTCTGCCACGAGTGATCCCTTTTTTTCCTCGTACTCGTTTCCTTCAAAACCCTCAAATCCCTTTTTTTCCTTTTTTGTACAAACGCCTCCTATATTCTTAATCAACCGCCTTTTCCCCCCAAATCCTATCATTCCCATGTCTTCACGCTATCCTATCCTCACAAGCACATGTCTGCTCGTTAATAGAAATTATGATATCTGATAATCTTCTGAGATGACCTTCAAATTTCAGAGCATTGAGGGCAGCCCGCCAAAAATCAGCAATCGCGCACCCAGACGAAGTAAAATGCCACTCAAACTGCGCTCATTTGTCTTGATAGAGGTCTATAGACGAAAATGAAAAAGTCTGCGGAGAATATGTCAAGACTGAAGCCTATGACCATTGACGATGTCACAATGAATTTAGCCCGCAGGCGGCAGGCTGCAGCCCGCTTCAAGTGAGCTCAAGCCTCAGAGCACTGATCAGTCGTACTATGTACAGTAGCAGTGACTCCTGAGTCATGCTGCACAATGGCCACTGGCACGAGCCTCAATGTTCATATAAAGCAGCGAGCTAAGTTCTAACAGAAGGCTTTTGGGGCAGAGAAGGTGGACGCAGAAGATCGTGAAATCGAGGATTTGCTATTGCGGATAGAGAATGTGATGGTACATTCTTCCAGTGCCGACATGTGCAAGCTTTTAAGGACAACAGGAATTGGAAGAACAGTTAATCAGCTCATGAAACACCCTGCCACTTTCGTAAGCAATCTTTCGAAGGAGCTGGTACATGAATTCGCGGCCGTAGTCTAGGAGGACGGCAAAGACGTCAATTGCCCAGCTTCTTCTCTCGAGTGTACCTTCTTCTCTTGAGTGTTTCTGCCCAAATTAGAATCTTACTCAACTTTAGAGGTTTCTGGTGACAGAGACGGAGCTGTGAGAGTTGGCGTTGGTGAGGTGTTAAAGCTTATGTCTGGAGTCCATCTCCAACAGTCCAACACAGTAAGGTGTCCAGTCCAACACAGTAAGGTGTCCGCTTGCTGGAAAGGCGACAGACCACTTGCAGAGGGCGTCGATTTGCTTAGATGCTGTAGCTCGGGGCGTGTGCGTGCAATGGCGATAGTCGACTTCCCTGCTACCGTGATGGCCCCTACGCTATCGTGATAGACTGCCTTCGCGACAGACGGCTTCCCGGCTTCCCAGCTATCGCGATAGACGGCCTTCACAACAAACGGCTTCCCGGCTTCCCAGCTATCGCGATAGACGCCTTCCCTGCTATCGCGATAGATGGCCTGCATTCGCGATAGACCGCTTGCATTCGCGTGAGGCAGTGGGCTTCCGCGATAGATGGTTTTCGATACACGATAGATGGTTTTCGATACACGATAGGTGGTTTTTGCTTCCCGCGTTTGACGGCGTTTGCTTTCCCAATACATGGATTTCCCTCTCTCTCCTTTCCCGTTAAACGGTTTTCTTTCGTTTTTGATTTTGTGTGTTTTCTCACGTGACGCTTTTGGCTTTGATTTTCTGTAGCTCTCGGAGTCTAATAGTTTTCTTTTTCGAAGTTAAAATAAAAAGGTTTTAATGTTTTAAGAACGCGCTCATAAAACTATCGTCCTTTTTGATCCGGTTCTTATCTAATGGGGGATCCGTTTTGAGTTTTAAGAGGAAGCAAAAAGAAAACAAAAGATCTGGCAAAGCGGGGTTCGATTATCAATTAGTAGCGGGGTTCAATTAACAATTAGTCATGAACAATGCGGCTCCCTCTTAGTCCGTGTCCCCCCTTGAGATGGAGTCCGTCCCAGCGGACGTCGCGCCCCCAGAGGTCTCTTTATGCAAGGAGTCTGTGGCGGCAAAGCAAGAAGAACTGATGAAAACTTGCCTGATCGGTCAAATGGTTGGCCCCAGGCCCCCTCTTGAAAGTGTGAGAACTTGGCTTCGCAAGGAGTGGTTCCCGCGTGGCCTAATTGTGTCCAAATGTCAATTCCTGCCGGTGAATCACCTGCTTCTAGTCTTTGAGAACGAAGAGATGGCTTTCCAAGCCCTGCAAGCCGGCTCCTAGCAAGTGGGCTAGTCCACCCTTTGCCTTTTTAAGTGGACCCCAGACTTTGTCCCGAACAGATCAAAGCCTCTTCGTTACCCGCTTTGGGTGGAGCTTCCCAATCTGCCTTTCTTCATGTATGGATTTCTTCGTGAAATCGTCTCACCGATCGGTCACCCGATGGCCGCAAGACAGGATGTTGGGGGGTTAATCTACGATGGTGCTCAACATTCTTTCAATGCAAGATGGCATCCACAGATCTGCGTTGAAACAGACCTGAACCAGGTCCTTCCCTCGAAGATCTCCATAAACTGTGGAGATGGTAAGACCTGGACACAAGAGGTTACTTACAAGAATTTGCCAAACGCGTGCTTCCGGTGTGGGCATCAAGGTCATAGGATCAAAGACTGCCCCCTGAAGAAAAGTACCAATAAAAATAAGCTTAAACCAGATGGGACCCTAGACCCTCTTCCCCAAGATGACACTCGGGGTCATCCCCCTCCAATGGAGGAAGAAGAGGGAACTCGCGTTGTTGAGACGGATTCAGAAGGATACACTGAAGTGAGACGCAGGAGGAAAGTTAGCCCTCGAAGATCAACAGCAAGGAATACTACGACAGTTGCCCCCTCGAATAACATATACTGTAACCTAGAAAAAGAGATTAATGAGGTCGACTTTCCAGGGGACAACCACTTTGAAGAAGACCCCACTGATAATACCCTTGGGTGCTCTACCAGCAAAGAAGACAACCAAGAAGGTTATACCACGAGTAAAGAGGAAGGCTTCACTACTAGCAATGAAGACAACCCAGACAGCGAAAGCTCCTCTCTTGGTCCTACCCTACCGGTATGCTTTCCAAGATTACCGCAACAAAAGTCAAAGCTTAAAGGAAAACAACCTTCCGGCATGCCTTGGAAGAGCCCCCTCAAGAGTAGGATCCTAAGTCAAGAAGTAGGGAGGAAAAAAGAAGACCACAAGAAGAAAAAAGATCGGGTCCCTCCCCTCAAAGAGGGCAACCATCATTAATGAAATTCACATCTCTAAACGTCAGGGGTCTGTCTGACCCGTCAAGAGCTTCGATTCTTGGCCAGTGGTTCAAAGACAAGTGCTTCGCCCCTGACTTTATTTGCTTACAAGAGATTAAAATCGACGGAGAGGATCTACAGAAACGGCTTAAATGCATTTCTCCGAACCACAGGCTTTGGTTCTCTACTCCTCACCCTAGAGGGATGGGGGGTGCTTCTATCGGCATTAGTCACTCCTTGTCTGGCAATGTGACCTCGACTTTTGAAGGTCGGAATCATCGTTGGATTGCTGCCTCTTTCGGGTCCCCTTTCCCGTTCACTATGGTCTCAATTTATGCCCCTAATGGTGAAGCAGATAGAATGGATACTTGGGCTTCCCTCGACTCCCTTTCACACAATGTTCTGATTTGTGGGGACTTCAACATGGTTGAGTTTCTTGAGGACCGATGGAATAACAAAGGAAAAATTATTGACGGTCAGGAGAAAGAGATATGGGATAAAATCAAGCTCCATCTCGACCTGGTCGAGGTGAAAGACATGAAGGGTGTTGCAGAGTAAAGGAGCATAAGAGGAGAGCCCCAAAATTTTCAAAATGATGAGCATATTTTTTTTCTTCTTCGAGGTCTTCAAGAATTCCCTCAAGCCATGTAAATGCACTAGAGGAGTCCTCTAGTTGCATAATCCCAATTTGTTGTAATATCCCTTGTAAATTAGTAGGAAATTCACTTTTCTAGTAATAAAGTGCCGATCTCTTGTGTGAAAGGACCAAACTTAGGGCACATGTATATAAGTCACTTTGTGACTCTTTGTAGAGACTTTTTGCCATTGTGAAGAAGGAGCACTCCTGAATTTTCGAATTTGCCTCTTCCTTGCTGATTTTGATCCTCTATTTGGTCTTATATGTGTGTGTGTTGCTTGAAATGTGTGTGTAGGACTGTTATCTACCCCTTCCCATTGATTTTGAGCTGCTATAGTGTGTGTGCGAACTAGTAGGAGTTGTGGCGTGAGTGTGGGTGCTTCCCGCCATTCACCATTTTGGCCATAACTTGAAGCAGAGTTATCCGAATCGAGTGAAACCACTTCCAATAGATGCATCTTGTCGAGAGCTTCGAAACGAGTATCCTATTGCCTATTTGGAGTCCGGAGCTTGGAGAAATCCTTGATTTTCTGAAAACTGTTGTAAGAGGTATCGCGGCAGATACTTTCAGCATTTCAGTGAGTGTGTGGATTAGTCTTTTCTCATGCATGCAAGCTGAGCCACTTCCTTTTCCATCACGTGTGCACACTTCTTCATACACTTGGTTAGGTCGTTCGATCGGATTGACATTTAAATGTGTGTTAATTCCCCACTATACGCACTTGTGTGGCAATTGAGGTACAGTCTCATTGGCACAAGTCCTTGAGTCTTCTTGGCTTAGTTACCACACGTTTTTGGCGCCGTTGCTGGGGAACACTCAACCAAGGTGCCTTCGTGATGGTTATAGATCGAGTGTGATAGAATCGTACTTATAGAAGCGAATTTGTCCTGTGGCAATTAGTCAATCACTTCAGCACTTGTTACTTCACATCTCAAAGGTGTATGTGATAAGTTTTAGGTTTAGGGTTAGGAGGAAGGGAGAGAAGGAGTTAGGGTAGGTTAGAAGAAGAGGAGTAGTGAGGAGAGGGGAAGTAGGAGTAGACAAAAATCACCAAAAAAATCCCCAAAATCACCAAAAATTAGCAAAATTCAAATTCTGTCAAAACAGTATAAAAACCAAAAAATTTGGCTCATACTGAGTGGTGTTCTGGTATCGTCTGCGAGCAGTGACTGGTATCGCGGGTGTTGTATCGTGCATTTCATACCCTTAAAGTTAGCTTTGGAGCTCAAGGTGCAAGCAATACTAGACAAAGGTAAGATTCCATAGAGTTTGTCTGACCAAAACACATTAAAAGTGATCAAACAAGTGATTAAAATCTTGCGCAGTATCGCGGAGGGGAAAATATTGATTGATTGAAAATTTTTGTGAAGGACAGGGGCTTGGAAGTGAGGAGGAGGGTTAGAGGAACAAGGGGCTGCAAAAATTTTTGTATTTTGAGACTTTTTGGCTTGAGTATCGCGATAGATTGAGATTTGGTATTGTGATACCAAAACTCCCTTAGATCGCGATACTCGTCGAAGTATTGTATCGCTTGATATCTGTCTTGGTATCGCGATACCATTTTGGTATCGTGACCCCGAGTTGGTATCGCAATCGTACATTGCTGAGATATCGTATCGTCGGGTACCAGTCTTGGTATCGCGATACCATTGTGGTATCGTGTCGCCAAGTTGGTATCGCGATCTCACATTACCCAGTGGTATCGTATCGTTACCTGCTGCGGTATCGTATCGTCCGCTTGCGTTATTTGTATCGCGATACCATCTTCAGTATCGTATCGTTTCAAGTCTCAAATATCGTATCGCGAGGAATTCGGTATCGTATCGTCGGACCATACAAGTATCGTATCGCCTTATTTCCTAAGGACGTATCGCGATACCATACCAAGTATCGTATCAGCTACGTAGGTGATATCGTATCGGGTGGATTGATCCAGTATCGTATCGTCGGCCCCCACCAGTATCGTATCGCGCCATTTTCTAGTGAAGTATCGCGACTCCATACCTGGTATCGTATCGTGCAAACCGGTGGTATCGTATCGCCGCTTGTCATAGTATCGTATCGTCCCCTTACTTGAGATAGTATCACGACACCAAATTGGTATCGTATCGTCGTTGTGTCTGGTATCGTATCGCAGTAATTATCCAGTATCGTATCGCGTGTTGCGGGCAGTATCGTATCGTTTGGACTTCTGGTATCGTATCGCGGCCAAGGCAATATCGCCTAGTGTGGTATCGCCTGGAAACGGTATCGGCCAGATTGACACTAGTATTTTTGCTAGACAATTGGAGGCTTTGGAAGAGCCACTCAAGGAGAATCTCTGGGACTTCTAGAGAGACTTAGGTGAGTGAATGAACTTGAGGTCAGGAAGAGTGCTAAGTAGCCGAAGAAGTGTCATATCTTCTGTGGGAAGTGCTGCTCAAGTTAGTCACCACTCCATCTACTCAGAGACTTCTAGCGATTCAGAGGAGGAAATACCCATGGCTTCGGAAGACATGCAGGGCCCAACACCGAATAGAAATTTCATGTCTACTGTTGAAGGAGATTACCGTACCTCCTTATAGTATGTGTCCACCAATGCCCAGGAGATCCCCATCTACCTACATGGCTTAAATAGATATGTGGTTAGGATGGTAACTTCCCTGAATGCCACAATTGTACCCCGACCTGTTGTCAAGTACGAGGGAGGTGCGTATGTAGACAAAATTGTTCATGTCTACATTGTGACTGAATTTCCGGAGAGGATCAATGAAAGAGGGGAGTTTGTGGACCCAGACAACTCCGAAAGAACACACCCTGAAGAGTTTGTGACTACCCCTAGGGGCAGGTCTCAAATATCACGGGTCTTGAGAGGAGATTTGATACCTCAAGACGACTACTTGCTGGAGGTCTATATGATCCACGGATCAGACCTATTGCTTCAAACCGACTTACCTGCTCCAGGGAGAGAAGAAAGCCCCATGACATTCTATGAGCTGAAGGACCCAGATGATGAAACTAGACTCACATACTTGGATAGGGATCAAAGGAGATATTGGCCTGTGAGTGCCTTAGACAGAGCTCGGCTGAGATATATGGGTGCACCTGTATTTCCTCAGAGAGATCGGGCAACTACCTCACAAAATCCTTTTGCGAACCAACAAGAGACGGAACATACCACATCAGGACAGACCAGCCAACGAAGTGTGCCCAACCGTACTCATGTATAGTTTGCAACTCCAGGAGTGCAAACACACCATCAGACCCACGCAAGGATAGGTAACCAGTACCGACCACCAGTCAGACCACGACCACCGGTAGGAGGACAGCCTGGAACACCTCCATTACGACCAGTTGTCCCAGTCTTCCCTGTAATGCCCAGACCGCCTGAACCACTGAGAAGACTGAGACCTATCCAAGTAGCTAAATGTGTGAGAAACCATTATGATGGATTGGGGGAACCCTATGATCATATCGCTGAATTTAAACAAGTTCTAAGAGCGGAGCAAGTAGATGACTTCTTTGTGCAGTATGAGTCTTTTGGACTCACCCTCACAGGGACCGCTCTAACTTGGTTCCAACCCTTAGACCCAAATCAATTTGGAAACATTGAACAATTCTTTCAAGAATTCATTGGGGAATTCACAAAGAGAGGGATTAAACACAATTCAGCGTCTTTAATCCATAGCTTTAAACAAAACCCTAATGAAACTGTGAAGACTGCTGCCCGAAGATTCAATCAATATGTGGATAGATGCCCAATGGCTGAGAGACCCACTCAACAAAAGATGATTTCATTATTTTTAGATGGGCTCACTAACGGAACTCTACGAACATTAGTGTATGTGAAGAGGCTACAAACATTGAGTGACGGTGTCTTCAAGAGTGCATTGATTTGGAAGATAACCTTGCCGAGGATCTCAAAGGTACAACCGACCTCACTAAATCAGAAGATTCAAGGAGCACCGTCACATCCAACTCCAGTAACATGGAAGAATTAGCAGAATTATTAGCAAAGAAACTAGGAGTCCAGGGGCAAAGAGTTTACCAACACCCAGCTCAAAGAATGCCTATGCTACGGAGATGTAATTTATGTGGAGGAGAGCACCCCACACACTTGTGTGTCAGAGGAGGGGCTGGTGCACAACCTATGTATCCATACCACAGACAGCAACAACAACGAACTTCTTGGTACTGCCACATAGAACAAAAATATACCAACCACACTGCTGAGAACTGTCCCTTCAATAGGCAAGCACGCCCTTTTCAACCACCGCAGTATAGACCATATGGATACCCTCCTAGGGAACCAGGCAGAGAGATACCAAGATACAATCCGTATCCCACGCCAGCAGAAGCATCAAGGCCATACGAGCAGGCACCATATTCACCACCACAACCAGTGCTAGGACCCCAACTATCAAAACCTCAACAAGTAGTATCAGTAAAGTATGCTCAACCAGATGAAAACTTAGAAAGAGCCCTAGTACAAGCATCTACAATGACCAACGTAGAATCAACAAACCCTGGATATGAACCTCCACGGGAGAGTACTACCCATACGACACCAACATGATGGAATATGAAACGGCATATGATGCGGCTTATTATGGGTACAAAGGCTATGATCAGACTTATGGAGCAGAGACGGCCACCCTAATGTATACGGCTCCTAAAGCACAACCAACCGTGAGACCACCTATTAGACCACCTATGCAGAGAGGACCATGCTATAGATGCGGAGGAGACCATTTCATTAGAGAATGCCCTCGACCTTACAACCCTCCACCACCTAGGTTTTGGGAAGGATATTGTAGTGATTGCGGGAAGGAACATCTTTTCAGAGACTGCCCTAAGAATCCAACAAAAACTCCAGATACTACCCCAACCAACGTGATTGAGGTCATAGAAGGGTCTGGAAGTGATAAGGAGTACACTGTACCACTAAAGGCTATTACTAGAGCCCAAGCGAAGCAACAAAAAAGAAAACAACGAGAAGAGAAACAAGAGAGCAATAAAACTGTAGGCTCTGAAATTCAGGTAGTCGAGGATTCTGAGAACCCACGTGAGAACTCCCAAAACACAAGAGTACAAAAATGGAAGGAAAGACGAGAAAAACTCAAAGAAAAATGGGCGAGAAATAAGAGTCAAGACAGTAAGAAACAAACTAAGGGCTTGAAGGAGCATAAAGAACAAAAAACGCATAAGGAGATCCCTGAGCCACCACGAATTAGCTCAAAAAAAGAGAAGCCAGGATCAATTCTAGCTTACCCAAAGCCAGACGACTTGGACATGTGGTTGAAAGCTTACCAAGCTAGAATCAAAATGGGCCCAAATATAGAACAACATGAAAAACTCTTCCCTCAAGGGGAATTAGAAAAAGAAAGATTGGCAATATGCAGGAAACTTATCGAGGTAGCACAAGCAACCCTAGAAAAGACTATCCCAATTTTACCAGAAACAAGAATTGCACATGGTCTATACGAAGAATGCATCCAATCCAAGGATAAGGAATCTAGAAAGGAAGATGACCAAGGTGAACGAATAAAAGCACAAGATGAACCGGTGTCAATGATACCAGACCTAGAGGCAGATTGGCCAAAAGACTTGTGGAATAGAATCCGAGAAGAGCAGAGAAAGCGAACAACTATGAAATGATATTAGGGCAACCCTTCATGAGACAAATGCGGGAAGAGATTCATTATACCTGCAACATCAAGGAAACATCACCAAGATAAATTTGCACATGTTTGCCTATGGAGATGTCCCTCCACTACAATGGAATCCTGTACACAAGGAAGAAGATGACCTATCCATTCACAGCGCCGGATCAAGTGACCAATCTTGGATACATGAAGATGCCCAGTTATGGATGTGCAAAGAAGCGAAGAAAGAGGAGTGTAAAAAACAACTGTGGCCGATAGGACACCCTAACTATCGATCAGTAGAGGACCCAACTTACATGCCTCAAATCTTTCGTGATGAGATTTTTGAGCCACATGGATGGATGGAAATTTTGGCAACCTTAGATGTGTGTGTAAACGAAGGAGTTTTGACGATGAACGAATGCATAGATGAGGAAGGCTATGATGTAAATCTCTATATGGTTGTTCTTCAAGAAGTAGAAGAAGGGGAAATCTTGGAAAAAAAAGAATGGAAAGAGGAATATGAAAGCATAGAAATGGAGCCAGAATTCGACTCCAAAGAAAGCTACTTAAACGCGATTCAGAACAAGAAGGAACAAGAACCAACAAAAATCTTAGCAATTGAAACTGCTCCAGCAATACACAGGCAGAGGGAAAACTTGAGTAAAGTAGAGCCGAGCCCAGATCTTTTTGAAGTTCTTGAACATTTTAAAAAATACGAAGTAGAGGAGAGAAAAGTAGCCATTCAAATGCCTAGACGAGAGGCACGAGACGGAGAAGCATACGACAACAAAGAACGAACCAAAAAAATTGTGGTAACAGTAGAAGAGGGAGAAGAGCGGTGCACATATATTGGAAAAGATGTATCTGAAGAGGAGGAAGAGGAACTCATACACCTTATCCGAGAGTACCGAGACGTATTCGCATTGACCTACAAGGATCTCAAAGGCGTAGAACCCACTATTTGCTCCCATCGAATACCAATGACGGCCGACACAAAACCATCCAAACAACGCCCTTATACGTATAATGAGGTTTATGCAGCAGAAATTAAGGAAGAAATAGACAAACTACTAGCGGCAGGATTCATATATGAGATAGAACATACCGAGTGGGTATCGCCATTAGTAGTTGTGCCTAAGAAAAATGGAAAGTTGAGAGTGTGCATAAATTTGAAGAAGGTGAATGCGGCCACCATACGTGACAGCTACCCATTACCCATAACGGACCATCTGTTGGAGAGGGTAGCCGGAAAAGAGGTCTATAGTTTCGTGGATGTATTCTCCGGATACAATCAAGTAGCTATTGCAACTGAAGATCAACATAAGACCGCATTCGCAACCGAATGGGGTGTGTATGCTTTCAGAGTGATGCCTTTTGGACTCACTAATGCACCTGCTACTTTCCAACGATTGATGTGTCATGTTTTCAAGGAATTTTCGAAAAAAAGCATGGAAGTATATGTAGATGACCTCTGCACATACTCCAATCAAAGAAACGATCACATCCCCGAGTTGAGGAAGATATTCAACAAATGTAGACAGTATAGAGTCTGTTTAAACCCAGAAAAATGTGTCTTCATGGTAAGACAAGGGAAAATCCTAGAACATCTAGTCTCAAGAAATGGAATATCTACAGATGAGGACAAAATTAAAGTCATCTTAGACCTACCAAGACCTAAGAATGCGAAGGAAGTGCAAGCCTTTATGGGACATTGTGGGTATTACCGTAGGTTTATTCACATGTATGCCATAATAGCAAAACCCTTGTATGGTCTCTTGACTCAATTTACTTGGACAGAAGAGTGCGAGAAGGCATTCACCGAGTTGAAAAAGAGGCTTAGCACAGCCCCAATTCTGAAATCACCAAACTGGAGCAAGCCATTTCATATTCATGTTGATGCTTCTAACTATGCCATTGGATGTATCCTAGCCCAACCAGCTGATGAAGGTAAGCTTGATCATGCAATTGCCTATGCAAGTAGACAACTGAATCAAGCGGAAAGTAATTATACCACTACTGAACGAGAAGGCTTAGGCATGGTCTATGCAGTGAAGAAATTCAGACACTACCTTTTAGCCAACAAGTTCAAGTTCTTCATAGACCATCAAGCTTTGTTGTACTTAGTCAACAAGCCGTGTAACACAGGAAGGTTGGTACGATGGTTCTTACTATTAATGGAGTTTGATTTTGAAGTAATAGTGAAAAAAGGGAACACATATGTGAGAGCAGACCACCTTTCTAAGCTAACACACGGAGAGCCACCAAGTGGAGTACCCGACGACCTACCAGATACATATTTGTTTAATCTAGAAGTATGTCCAAAGTGGGCTGAGAGACTAATTCCTATACTCACCCATGGCCCACAACACTCAATCAACAAGAATAGCAAGAAGGAGATTCTTCAATCGAGGAATTTACACATCGTTGCAGGGAGCGTGTACTACAAGGAACCCAATGGAGTGTTACTCAGATGTGTCGAGGAGGATGAACAAAAGCAACTAATCGAGCAAGCACATGTGAACAAATGGAGAACACATCGAGGGATTCATGGAACAATTCGAGAACTCAAAAGATTAGGAGTGTACTGGCCTGACATGCCCAAGAATGTTCACGACCACGTAAGTAATTGTGCAGAATGCCAAGAGACGATCCCAGAAGATCATATGTCTCTACCTTTTTCGACCATAGCGCCCAATTGGAGCAAGACATTAGTTAATTTTTTAAAAACAAAAGAGCATGAGGCGGGAGCTGGTTTAGCAAGAAAGCGATCTTTAGAAGAAATGAGCAAGGATTACATAGTCATGGGAAGACAACTGTTTAGGCGAGGTAAAGACAACCAACTCAGGTTATGTGTCCATGAAGGAGAATATTTACCCATATTAGAAATGGCACATGCAGGTGCTGCAGGAGGTCATTTTTCAGCGGAGAGAACTGTCAAAATGATTCTCTTTGCAGGCTTGTGGTGGCCAATCCTACATATGGATGCTGAAACATACGTACAAAGTTGTGAAATCTGTCAGAGAGCTAAATACCCAATTTGGAGAGATGGCATGCCATTAAGACCCATGGTCGGTGCAAGGGCATTCACAAAATGGGGTATTGACTTCATAGGACCTATCAATCCACCTGCCAAAGGATCACATGCGGAGTACATCATAGTAGCCACTGATTACTTGACCAAATGGGTAGAAGCAAAAGCCACTATAAAGAATGATGCTCAAACTACTGCCAAGTTCCTTTTTGAGCATATTTTCACCCGCTTTGGATTACCCATCGAGATTGTGAGTGATCGGGGAACGCACTTCCTCAATGAAGTAATCGAGTCTCTAATGAATGAGTTTTTAGTGATTCATAAAAAATCAGCACCATACCATCCCCAAGCCAATGGACAAGCGAAGAGTTCTAATAAGGTACTCTGTACAGTATTGACAAAGATTGTCAATAATGGAAGGTCAGATTGGGACAAACAATTGCATCACGCAATTTGGGCCTTCCGGGTTGCATATAAAATGGCTATTGGAACTACCCCATTTAACTTAGTGTATGGGCAAAATGCAATTTTGCCAATTGACTTTTTAGTACCAACGCTAAAAGTGGCCCAACAGTATGAGTGGAACGGACATGAACTATCCCAACAACTAGACCAAATCGAGAAATTACATGAGACTAGGTTACAAGCAGTGGCAGGAATTTATGTAGCTAAAAGGAGACAAAAAGCATATTACGATGCACATATAAAAGACAAGGGACTTAAAGAAGGTGACTTAGTCTTAGTGTACACCTTAAAAAAACACGCCAAGAAGTTACAAAAACGCGGATATGGACCGTTGATCATAAATTGAATCTCGACTGGTGGAGCAGTCAATCTAGCCACCCTAGATGGCGTCATTCTTCCCAACTACATCAGTGGATGTAGAGTGAGACGATTCATGGAGCCTTTGACTGATCAAATGCTAGCACGATTAGTAGGCGCCCAAAATAGGAAGAGGGAAGAGGAATGGATTAGAGAGGAAGCTCGACAAGAAGCACTGGAGCGCATTAGGAAATGGAAAGAATGGATTAGGCAACGAGATGAATGCTATCTCCAAGGAGAGGAGCCCATCCCTATGGCTAATTACCAAGTCAATAATCCTGATACAACGGGTGTATGTAAAACGCAACCTTACCTAAACCTAGGGATTGGAAAGACAGAGTACAAGTTGATAGACGCATTGATAGACTCAGGAGCAGGACTTAGTTGCATACGAGATAAAATCGCGAAAGATCTGCAATTGAATTTGAATCCCACAAAAGCCCGATTGATCCGAATTGGAGGTCAAACCCTAGAATGTATTGGAACAACAAATGTATCCCTCCACCTAGGTAATTCCTCCATGGAACAGAAAGTCTTAGTATGCAAAGATGAGGATCTAATAGAAGACTTAATTCTAGGACAAGACTGGATCGTTGAAAATGAGGTGTGTATCCATTTAGCTCAAGGCTACATTTCAGCCAAGATAGGGCACAAGGAAATTTTCAGTTTATTAGGAGAAAAACCTTTACTCCCACCCCACATAATCGCGAGTTCAGAGATCTGCCAGGAAAAGATGTTGGAGAATGATCCCAGTCTTAATATCTCAGAAACATACCTAGAAGAAACAGGAAGTCCCGACTATACGAGGTCCACAGAAAAGTTGCACTCACCACATTCAGTTGAAGAACAGCTAGTCACTAAAGAAACAAACTATAATGGACCTTTTCAACAAGCCAAAAGACCGCAACATTGGAAAACCACAAGCAGATACTCATATGAAGGACAACACAAATACAAATGGGTACGCAAGGATCAGATGCAGAACCAGGCAAAGTCAGCACCCAATCTTAGGAGGGAAGCAAAGATCACGAAGACAACTACGCCTAAATCCTCACCACAAGGACTATTGCGGATATGGATCCCCAAACCATTGATTGAAGCTCAAAGATCACAACATCAGATATGGATTCCCAAAAAGGTCACACAAGCAGCTAAATAGGCTATAAGTACTCAGGAAGATGCAATACATCAGACAAGGCGAATGACAAAACCACATAAGATTCATCCAAGAAACTGGAAAAGCAATGCCAATATCACCCGGACACTAGAGGATGCAAAGAGACCGCATGAAGCCGGAATCAAAGAAACAAAACGACCTCTCTTAGTGGTCACGAAATGGATCTGGAAACCCAAGCAACCGCGAGGAGCGGACGATCGAAGAAACAAAGATTCCCATTGCACTCATGAAGTCTCTAATGCACCTCAAGTATGCATAATAGGGCCACGATACGAGGCCAAGCATTCGGCACAGGATGTACATTATAAAACTAGTGGTGCACATTCTCCAAGAGAGATTAGATCTTAGCTTCACTTTGATAGGAATGGACTTACTATGTACATAGATAAATGCTTCGGCTATACTAACAATTGTCTTCTTTCAGGAAAAGTTATAAAAAGAGGTGGTAAGAGATCTCACTCATGGAATGATGGGGAGACGGAGTGAAAAACGACAATAATCACTACAATGCATTGAACGGTTGCATGCTTTCCTATGAAGCTAACGCACTTTTCGTTACAAGTGCAGATGGCTTCTGAAGATTCTGAAGCAACCGTACAAGAGGAGGTGCAAGAATTCCCTCCCCAAAGTCTCACCAAAGCGAAAGGATTTGGTTCCGTGAAGATCATCCAACGGGGGATTACCTGTTCCTCGCAACAATCAAAATTATGGATACTGATCACCAGTTTCCAATCATGTCACAGGATTTCCGCATACTCCACACACTCCCAGCCATTGAAGACATCTTGAAGAAAGCAGGCATTCACAAGTACTTTGAATTGCCGATATATAAGTCTGACTTCCAAAGATGCACACAGGTCATGAATACCTTACAGCCAGCGCTGCATGATCCATTGGTCCCAGAGGCTAGAGTAATGGATAAAGTGGGAGAATGGGTGATCATTCAATTCACACATGACTTGATTAAGGAAGCCTTTGAATGGGAAAAGGATGGAACTACAGTAGTGAAAGAAGAAAGCAGAGGTGCCAAAACCAGGACATTCACGGATATTAATCGCGTAGACATAGAAGAGGGAGTCAGACTGATCCATCAACATTTTTGCTTCCCGAATATGCACCGATACACGGCGCCACAGAAGATTATTGTCCAATTGCTTTCCTATGCCATCAAACAAATCGGAAATCAAATTAATTTGATACCATATGTTCAAGAGAGATTGTTCGAAGCTAAGAAACAATGGAAGAATAAAAAGTTTCTCAATGGCAGTGTGGCCTTGACCATTTTGATCTACCATGCTTTGGGCATGAGAGAACACTTGCAGGAAATGCCATCTTCAAGTGCTCTTGCGCAGTACGTCAAAGTCGCTACAGTCCCTAAAAAGAAAAAAGGAAGTAAGATGGTAGAAATGGCAGAAACTAGCTCTCAACCCAAAATGAGAGGCACAAAAAGACTACGAGAAGCCAAGCAAGCTGAAGAAGAAGCACCAATGACAAAGAGAATTCATGTGCTTCCCAAAACAACTATTGAAGGACAGAAACAAATCACAGAAGAAGACTTGACTAAAGCCCTGGAAGAAACCCATCAATATACAGAAGGGCAAATCAATTTACCGGTACAAGGTCATCATTATCACCAGTCAAAACAAGAAATGGAAACAAAAAGCAAACTCACCAAAGTCCATAGGTATCGGGAAATAGGCTTGGATAACTCTAGTTCTTTATCAGAGGGCTAAGAAGAGCCAAATACTTCGTTATTGGATATCGATATTCAAAGTGAATCAAAAGATGACGGACAATGGGAGGAATTGAATGAAGTGGACTATAACGAAGAACAACAAGACCTCAAGCAGGAGGATCACACAACAAAGGTTGATCAAAGTACCAGGAGCAAGGATCACACAACAAAGGTTGATCAAAGTACCAGGAGCAAGGAAGTAGAAATGGAAGGTCTGCATACTTTAAAACTTAATGAAACTTCCAACATTCAAATCAAGGAGGCCACACCACCTCGAAAAATATCCATGAAGATACCCAAGAAGGAGACGCAGGAAGAGAAAACACACGATGAGGAACCCTTCACACCAATCAGGGTTGTGGCAGAACCCTCCCCCATGGATGTCACATTTCAAGGGAGTGCCACCAAAACTAACAAAGTGGATAAAGACGATGAAGAACCCAGAGTACAGATACAGGTTCGACAACCACACAACGCAACTATCCATGTCGAACAAGGGACAGATGTACAAATAGGAGAAACCCCAGATATAACCAAAACATGGTTGAATGTGGATATCGCTCAGCTAAAGCCTGTGGTGCAAGATATGATTAGAACCGCACTGGACACACAACAATTAATGCTTGAGGCTGATGAAGATTACGATCAGGCCATGCGAGATAAGAAGGAACTTGAAAACTTGGGTAAGAACCTTTCCACCGAGTTATCAACAGTAAAAGAACGATTTTTGAAGAGAACTTCAAGAAGTCAAAACACAATACAACATACTAGAGACGGCGAATACAAAACTGAAAGAACAGGTTCAGGAACTCACAAAGAAGTTAGAAGTGAATGAGACTGAGAAGACACGAATCAATGCCCGAAGTAAACTCTTGGAGTCTCAGCTCAAAGTATACATGGAGGAAGCAGAGAATCTACGACAACGAAATAAAGAACTCATGACAGCTCTTCTGAGTGATGAGCCAGTCGAAGTGCAAGTCCAGCCAGAAAAGAATATACAAGAATTGGAGGACAAGGTAGCTAAGTATGAAGATCAGCTCACAAAGGAGCAAGCCACAATTGCCGAATGGAAAAAGAAATACATGGACGATACGACTGCATTGAGAGCCAAATGGAAAAAAGCGGAGAATAGTTATTTACGGCAATGTAAGGAAGACACAGATCAGATGAATATCGTGGCCCAAGAATTGATCAAGCACCAAGACACCATTGCAAAAGTTGAGGAAGCAATTAAGCAAAAAGATGAAATAATTAAACAGCTTCAAGAGCAGTTAGAGGAAAAAGCAAAGCAGGGGACACCAGTAGTTCCACGATCTGCAGAAGCTACTGTGGAGATTGAGGTATGTCCTCTCTCTCCCCCCTCATATCATTCACCGATAAGGGAGGAAAAGGAGGTTCCCATTAAACTTAACACTCGAGAAATTGTAGAACTGAGCCGACCAGAAAGGGCACTACTGGTGTCCCAACTCACTGCGGAGTTTGAAGATCAGATCATCAGGATAATGAAAGAAGCTCACATAGAGAATAAGCAATTAGAGCAAATTTTGAAGCCCTTCAATGTACCATACGGACTAATTAAAGAACATACGCGACATTATATAAAGTCTACGACAAATAAAGATCCGGACTACAATCTCCATTTCAGACACAATACTTTCAACTATACACAGGAAGAATTTGAGAAGGCGGATCCTATATGGAGACGAAAACTTTTAGAAAAGAATCCTACACTGCGGGTACAGTGGGAAGCATCACCGTATGAGCTTCAAGTAAACCCGTCTTTTGTCCTGTGCCCCGCAGACGCTCATGGACACAATTTTGGGAAAGTCAGTGCCAGGGTAGTATTAATAATCAGTGGCTCAATTACCCTTTATTACCTAGTCCGCCACATAACTATCTACCGATAAAAGAATATATGGTCAAAACTATGGAATTTTGGATTGCACGATATGCTACAGTACCCGATTTAGCGGTAAAAATGACCAATAAGATCTTCAGCATGATGCTTATGGTACTTAAGGTGTTCCAACATGCAAAGTACACATTTTTGAATTTCATCGGCATTACGCAAGGCTCAGAGGCACTCATTTTTTATTTATCCACTATTCCCAGCCGATTAACACTCATGGCATATTATTCTCGCCTAATGTTTTTGCCATCGACATATATGCAAACTTTTGAAGAAACATTTTTCACCGGCTTCTTTGAAATTGACTCCGAAATTTTTGTAAAAATGACTTCTAATTTGAATGCGTGACTGGTAGCTTATGAAACCAGCTTCTCTGAGGATCATCGGCAAGCGCCAGAAGACGGAGTAAAATCTCAGCAATGGAAGGAGTTCATGCTGTGTCACGCTAATTTGCTAAATCAAAGAGAGCAACAAGCCATACAAACATACACACGTCGCCACAAAAAGCCTGTCGAGGACGGCAGAGTTCAGGAGGAGGGACGTGTAGAGGGACAATCAAGCAAAAAGAAAAGAAGGAGGAAATCAAAGTCTAGAACGGCTCAATAGAGATAAGGATAAAAAGAACATGTCCCTGCAAGAAGCCCCGCAGGGGCGCATCACCCATCTCTGCACAGAGCCCCGCAGGGGCACACACACCAAGGAAAAGCACGCAGCCGGAAGGAGGAACCAGGGCCAACAAGTATCCATGAAGAAGTGCAAGAAAGGATCAGGTGGTTCCGTGGCCATATGAGGGTGCTTCAACCTCTTGAGTAACAGAGGATTCTGATCAAGGCTTACGAGCTACATATGTGCACTGATGGCGTGCATGGCAAACCGAATTAACAGGCTTTGAGTAATACAGCAAGGTCCGATAAGTGAAACCAAGACAAATCAGAGCGCCTCTAAAACGTAATGCAAGATCAAGAATCAAGCAGAATTGACCAAAGGATGCGTGTGCTGATCGAGACAAACAAGAAGTAAAGCCTGTCAAGGGACGACAGAGACAAAGAGGGGGAGAGTGTTGCAGAGTAAAGGAGCATAAGAGGAGAGCCCCAAAATTTTCAAAATGATGCACATATCTTTTTTCTTCTTCGAGGTCTTCAAGAATTCCCTCAAGCCATGTAAATGCACTAGAGGAGTCCTCTAGTTGCATAATCCCAATTTGTTGTAAAATATCCCTTGTAAATTAGTAGGAAATTCACTTTTCTAGTAATAAAGTGCCGGTCTCTTGTGTGAAAGGACCAAACTTAGGGCACATGCATATAAGTCACTTTGTGACTCTTTGTAGAGACTTTTTGCCATTGTGAAGAAGGAGCACTCCTAAATTTTCGAATTTGCCTCTTCCTTGCTTATTTTGATCCTCTATTTGGTCTTATATGTGTGTGTGTTGCTTGAAATGTGTGTGTAGAACTGTTGTCTACCCTTTCCCATTGATTTTGAGCTGCTGTAGTGTGTGTGTGAACTAGTAGGAGTTATGGCGTGAGTATGGGTGCTTCCCGCCATTCACCATTTTGGCCATAACTTGAAGCAGAGTTATCAGAATCGAGTGAAACTACTTCCAGTAGATGCGTCTTGTCGAGAGCTTCGAAACGAGTACCCTATCGCCTATATTCGAAGTTCGGAGCTGGGAGAAATCCTTGATTTTTTGAAAACTGTTGTAAGAGTTATCGTGGCAGATACTTTCAGCATTTCAGTGAGTGTGAGAGGTGGATTAGTCTTTTCTCATGCATGCAAGCTGAGCCACTTCATTTTCCATCACGTGTGCACACGTCTTCATACACTTGGTTAGGTCGTTCGATCGGATTGACATTTAAATGTGTGTTAATTCCCCACTATACGCACTTGTGTGGCAATTGAGGTACAGTCTCATTGGCACAAGTCCTTGAGTCTTCTTGGCTCAGGTACCACAAAGGGGTTCTCCTGGTCAAATCTCCAATCGGGGGACTCTTTGAGGAAAGCAAGACTTGATAGATGCTACATCGATCAGAACACCATCCTTCAGTGGGGTATTCCTTCGATTTCCCAACACATGGACCTGACTATCTCATACCACTATCCGATTACTCTGTCTTTCAAACCGATTCCCATGTTCCAGAAAGCTCCTTGGTTTCATGCTTGTCAGACATCGTTTTCCCTCCCCTCTGTCCACCAAGAAATTTCTGAGGTGTGGATGGAAGCCTTTGCTTACTGTAATGAACCGGCTAAGTGTTGGAGAAGCGCAGTAGAAAGGACTTGAAAATTTCTAATCAGGACTCAAAAGGCTATAAGAGAAATCCGAAAAAAAAGAAGAGAAACGGTGTATTGGAGGCTCTCACGGCTTGAAGAAGAGGTGAACAAAGGCAAGTTACATTGCCAACAAGGTCTTTTGAAAATCAGGGGAAGACTAAGATCAGAGGAGGAGGTTCAAAGGAAAAATCTTCAAATTTTCTTCAAAGATTGGTGGGCAGGGAAGGCCGACAAACCAAAGAAAGAGATGTGTAACATCCTCAAAAGGAAACAAGCTAGGGAATCCATCCCCCCTATTGGTCGATAACAATGGAACTGAATGTTGCACGGAAGTGGAGAATAGATCTATCATCGTCGAACACTTTACCAATCTTCTCGGGGTCTCGACTCCTCTTTCCCCCCACAGGCGCGACTCCATGGCAACCATCTCAAGGGTTGCTCAAACCAGAATCCCACAGAACTTGATTGCTCTACTGGATGCTAACATCTCCGAGAATGAAATTATCGAGGTTATTGATGCCCTTCCCAATGGGAAAAGTCCGGGTCCGGATGGCCTTACCAATGAGTTTTTCAAGTCCTTCAAACATCAGGTGGCCACCCCACTACGCCTCGTGTGGCAAGAGGCTCTCTCTTTCGGTGCCCTCCCTGAGTGCCTGAATAATGGCGTCATCAAGTTAATCCACAAACGGGGAGATAAGAACAAAATTGAAAACTGGCGCCCGATTACCATGCTCCAAACAGGATACAAGATAATTGCAAAAGTTATCGCCAACAGAATCTCTTGTCATTTAAAGTCATGGCTGTGTGAGGACCAGAAGGTTTTATCAAAGGTAGATCTATACTTGAAGCAATTATCGATATTTGGGAAGGCCTTGCTTTTGCTGAGGAGTCTGCTCAAGATCTGGTATTCATTAAGATCGACTTCGACAAAGCGTATGACAGATTGGAATGGGACTTTATTCTTCAATCATTGAAAGACCTTGGATGCAGCCAAAAGTTCACGAAGATGGTTTCCACTCTTCTTGGAAATGCTTCAACTAGAATAAACATCAACGATAAGCTCTCTGAGCCCATTCGTTTAAAAAGATCAATTAGGCAAGGCTGCCCTTTGGCTCCATTACTATTCGCTATCGCCTCGAATGGACTCAGCTGCCTATTAAAGCATCACATGGACGCTGGCAATCTCAAGGGTCTTTACTTACCTCTAAATCACGGCCAAATGATTGTGAGACTTTTGCTGATGACATGAATGCCTTTGTGCATAACGATATAAACAGCATTGAGGTGTTTTGGTGGTGCCTCCATACCTTTTGTGTGGCATCAGGCTCAAAAATCAACCATGCTAAAACTGCTTTTAGAGCAATCAGCGGACATACTCCCCAATTGTTGGTGGATCAGGGGTGTCAAGTTATCCCTAGCGGTCAAGTCTTCTGTCTCCTTGGTATTCCGATGGGATTCGACATCTCAATGGACCAACGCTGGAACTGGGTGCTATCCAAGCTGGATAGGAAGCTGAATCAATGGAAAGGTATGCAAGTCAACATGGCAGGGCGTGCTATGGTTGTTAACACATTTATGTTGTCTACAATTATTTACTTTATCTCGTGTTGGAGACCTAAGGAGAAAGACTTGGCCAAAGTGGGAAGAATCTGCAGAAAATTCCTTTGGACTAGGGACTCCAACAGGAGGGGGATTCCCAAAATCAAATGGGAAACTTGCATTAGCCCTAAAGACTCAGGGGGCTTGGGAATTTTGGATATTGTTGGGTTGGCTGACAAGTTGGCGGCAAAGTGGCTTATCAAGGCTTGGAGCAATAGGGAGTCCTCTTGGGCTAAATTGATCTTCAGAAACACGGAAGACCTTACCTTAGTTGGCCACCCTAGTTGGAAGGACATAGGGATTCTCGCGCTTTTGTTCTCCCCCCACCCGGTCTTCCCTAAAGGCTCTAGCCTCGTGTGTTGCTTATGGAAGAATTGGAACAAGGCCAAACAGTTCATCAGAATCAGTGATGAGTGGAAGTGGGCGGCTGGCATAAGACAAAATGACTCTATTTGGTTCCCGATCAGTGGCATTCGGGGGGTGGAGTCTTGGAACCTCCAAATTGCAAGGCGGTTATGGAACAAGGGGTTCAAACAGTGGAAACAACTCTGGAAACAAGAGACCAGCCAGTGGATTAGGTTCAAAGAATTGGATCCGAGACTTAGAGTTACCTTTGAGGAATGGACTCTTCTTCAAAGCAGGTGTTTAGCCTGGGACCGCTCAACTACCCGCCTTCTCTGCGGTCAGGATCTTCCTTGCTTGGAGGGCCTCAAATGGAGCAATGGTAAGAAGCTATCTAGAATCCCCAACTTCAAAGAGGATTTAGATGTTCACCACACCCTTAACAAGAGATGGTGCCTTCCTTGGACCAAACTTCGGTGGGAGCTAAAATTCATGTCTATTTGGCACCCCCTAATTGAGGTCAAAAAGTTCGTTCTCATGTGGCAGATCTTGCATAAAGGTATCTGGACCAATGCAAGGGCTAACAAAATCTGTGGTGTGCCGCCATGGTGCAAGCGTTGCCATCGGTGCATCGAAGATTTGGCTCACCTGTTCTTCGACTGCCCCAAGTCCCGTGTTATCTGGCATCACGTGACCCGAGTATTGAGACTCACGAGTCAAATCAACTGGCAACAAGTGATGTTGGGTGAGGCGATCGGCTGCTCATCGAGGCTGTGGAATGCCATCAGAGGTGAGGCTCTCTGGAAGATTTGGAGGGAGCGTTGTGCTGTCAATTTTGGCCAAACTCCTAAGGAATGGTCGATCGAGAAATCCTTGTTTCTCCTAGGTAAAAGAATCTCCCGAGTCAAGAGATCGCCACCGTTTAGACATCACTGTATTTATCTCCTCGAAAACAACAAGTTGAAACCCAAATGGGTCCCACATGAGGGTGATGATAATTTTATCTGCCTCATTTGTAATGCCCTGTAGCTTGCCATACTCCTCCCCTGCATTGTGGGATTTGGGGGGTCCCATGGGCACTAGTCCCATTCACTTGTAACTTTTTCTCTTTATTATAATTAAAGTCCGAGAGATTAGGCTAAGGCCGAACTTCCTTTATTAAAAAAAAAAAAAGTTCTAACAGTAGTCGCGAACCCTAATTACAATGCTATACTGGATTCATATTATAAGTGACGGGCAAAGGTTTGAACTGCCCGTCACTTTCACGGGTGAGTAATATTTTATCCTGTAAAATTGACGGGAGCTTGAAATCATCCACGTCATGCATGAAGGTTAAATTGATCCAAAACTTGTAAAAAAACGCCTCAAATGGTGCAATACGGGCCATATGGCCGTCAAAATGCAACACTAGTTGGAGGACCTCTTGGTCGCATTCGTTGCTCCGCTCAGAATCATCTATTTTGTCTCTGAGTTCCACTGCCTCAATCTAAATCCACTCTAAGCGTCTGACCCCCTACCCTCCACCTCATGTTGCATTTTGTACCTCTGTGGCATTTTTACAATAAACAATTATTGTTTACAAATTGATCATCACTTTTGCTTTCTGGCTTCGAAGATTCAAACGAATTTAATCCTTCTAAATCGGATTTTCATTGAAATAGTTTTATTGCATTCCAGTGCTCTATGTGAATACAAGGTCGGAACATTTTTTTATGTGATGTTCTTTCTCTATGGAACTGGTGAAATTTCTTTGTTGGTTCCAAAGCCTTAGTCTGAAACCACCCTTTGGTCCACTTCACATAAGGAAAGTGAAAATCATAGATGAATATGATATATTCCACCCGGAAACTTGCAAAACAAGTGTGTGCCACTATTTATTCATGTATTCACATATGAGAGCGGTACAGTATGTCATTGTTTCACATATGAGAGCGGTACACCATGTCATTGTTTTTTAACCTTTGTACCATGTGATGATGCATGAAAGACTTGGAAACTACTGATGTGAAGCACAGAGAAGTGCAAAGAACCTGAAGAATTGAGTTCTTTTCATTTATTTTATGGTTTTATATTCCACATGGAAGGTGGAACAATCTCACGAAGGTGAAACAATCTCAAGGCGGAGGTAGACCCTCGGAACAAAATTTTTTTTGCAGTTCCGTGATGTGGATCATCAAGCAATGTGTGCCACCACCCATGTGTGAATAGAGGTGTCGAGATGTAAAGGACTGATTGGTATGTGTTTTTTTTTTTTCTTTCAAATGGAGATTCAGCAGAGACTTACTCCTCCAGACTTTAACTTTGAAATTGCAACTGTACAAGGAAGGGCATAGTACCCATGGGACCCCCCTTATCCCACAAGAACAGGGGTTTACATAGTTGGGTTAGACTGCGGTCACATCTGCCGTGTAGCGGTATAAACGGTGGCACATGAGCTGTACAAAGTTTCCATGTAATCATGTCCCTTAGGGCATAGTACCCATGGGACCCCCCTTATCCCACAAGAACAAGGGTTTACATAGCTGGGTTAGACTGCAGTCACATCTACCGTGTAGTTGTATAAACGAATGCACATCAGCCACAATACAAGGTTTCCATGTAATCATGTTCCTTACATGTTGCTGGTGGGGGTTGAACCCTCGCCCCCGCCTCAAGATGCGAAAGGCCCAACCACCCAACCAAGCGGCTTGGGAGGTGATTGGTATGTGTTCATTTCACTTTGGATGTTCCTCGTTATGTGAAAAGACCCTTATTTTCCTGTTTCAGCGATCTCATGGAGGAGTTCCACTCGTAATTTTGAGTGTTTTCAGATTTTTCCACTCGTAATTTTGAGTGCGACCACCTCAACAATCCATTTGACCTCTTGAGCTTGGTGTAAGTCTTAATGGCGTAAGGCATGAAGTTGAGGGGCTCGAAAAGTGCAACAAATGAGATACAAACATGTAACTTTGATGTGAGGTTTTCAACATTTCCAAGATTGGTGACCAATGTTAGAAAAGAAAGGCAAACGGATCAAAAGAAGAGAAAGATATGGAAGAAGATGAAGACGGGTTGATGAGCAAACCTACCAACAAACCTGGAAAGAACAAAAGCGAGAAAAACTCTCCCGAGGCCGATGACAGTGTTGACTGCCGTGTGCTTTGCCGTCTTGTGGGCTAAGCCGACAGGTCACATATTCGAATCCCATTGCCAAGGTCACATACTCTAAATCCTTACGTGCACAACGTCACGTACTTCATTTTTGTTCTTATCAAATTGGAGGTTTCCATTGCTCAGGCAGTGCGTCACTCCTGAACTTCCGTAGATGGTCTTAAGGTTTTCGGTTGTCCTTCTCAAAGTACTGCCGAAGATAGGTGCCTTTCACGGGCTGTTCCGCAGGCCGCAGAGATATGGATTTTGGACTCCGGAGTGCTATTCTGTATGTCAATCTGGAAATCCTGATGTCGAACGGAGGCGGCCTTCCACTGTTTCCGGCGTGTTGAAATTAGATAGATGGATAAAACGCCGGCAGGATGCTGATACTATATCACAAACTCCCCTCGTCCTGATGTCACGATTCACGAGTCGCGAAATGTTTTATAAGAAGTTTCGCACGCGCTCTGGGTACATAGAATAGCGGACTTCAGGTTTCTGCTCTCCGTTGCATATTTTTTACGCTTCTGCCACTCCAATTCGCATGCTTGCATATAGATTCCCCTCAGATCCCTATCAGTGGCCTGTTTCATTTCACTTACTCAAACGGTTATGCTCATCAATTCCTTTTGCCTGTTCTTGATCACCACAATATCCCATCCAGGTCTCCAACGGCACCTGTTGATGTCATGCACTTCCAAGCGTCCGGAGAGCTCGTAAACGAAACCTTTGCGACATCATAGAATTTCCGCTGTTGAGTCTCTTGGTTTTCAAATACATCTTTGAATCCGATTATCCTCCTTGAAATAATCAAGCAAGTGACCGACCTCTCCATTGCTAAACATTTTAACATCATTAGAGAATGGATTCCGTTCACCTCAAAGCGT
Source organism: Ceratopteris richardii (assembly GCA_020310875.1). Taxonomy (NCBI): domain Eukaryota; kingdom Viridiplantae; phylum Streptophyta; class Polypodiopsida; order Polypodiales; family Pteridaceae; genus Ceratopteris; species Ceratopteris richardii. The sequence goes on from CM035406.1 coordinate 209,308,431, forward strand.
TTTCAGAAGTTATTGTACATTGTGAGCAGCGTCCCTTGTCAAGAAGTGGGGGTTGCTTATTCATACTTGATGATTTAAGCTAAGTTTCCCAATCACAGCTAGCGTTCTGCCCAAGCGAGAGCTGATACCACCTATCTAATCCTGAAAAGTGTGTCTTCAAAAGTTTCGTTCATATTTCCAGCTGAAAATCAGAAACGGCATTTTTTGGCGGCCGTTTTACCGCAAGGTATGGACTGGGCTAAGGAAACGCTAAGAAATGCAAGCCAGAGGTTTCTGGACTCAAATGACAATATCTTTTCTCGCTCCGCTCGTCTACTCAGAGACGAAGATGACGAGGAGGCCCTAAAGTGGGCAGCGATTGAGAGTCTACCCTCCTTTGAACGTCTCAGAACGGGAGTTTTCAGAAAAATTGAAGAGGATGGACGAGTGATTGCTGAGCAGGTGATCGTCACCAAATTGGGGCACGAAGACAAGAAGAGGCTGCTTGACAACATATTGCGAGTTGCCGAGGAGGACAACGAGCGTTTTCTGTCGAAATTAAGACAAAGAATAGACAGGTTTTTTGCTTTAGTTATAATAGGATGTTTCTTTTTTACTATTTGACGAATTTCTCCTCCTGCAACCAGTTCGGCTCTTGTGAGCTGGCGGCTGCCTCAGGTGGGAAAGTATTTACGGAGAATTTTTTCTTGTCCTCAGCGTCGATATCGAACTCCCCAGAATAGAAATCCGCTTCGAAGATCTCAATATCGAAGCTGATGCGTATGTGGGTACCCGAGCTCTTCCAACGCTGTGGAATTTTCTCCAAAATCTGATAGAGGTGAGCAGATGCTCGGTCTAGTGCAGTGTTTCTCTTCAGATAATAGATTCTTTTCAAGCTGATTATGTACCTCTGCAGGATGCTCTTGGACAATTACGCATTCTGCCTTCTCGAAAGAAAAAGCTGAATATAATAAACAAAATTAGTGGGATTCTGAAGCCTTGCAGGTTAGTTTATTGTTTTAGGATCGTGCGTCTCGAGGCGCCTTCCTACAGCTGCTTCTGTTCTGAGTTATCAAAGTGCTTAATGAAACAAACAGGATGGCGTTGCTTCTTGGCCCTCCTGGATCAGGAAAAACGACTTTGCTATTAGCTCTTTCCGGGAAATTGGACACTCAATTAAGGGTCAGTATAACTTAGAGATTTCATGTTGAGTTTCCAACGTAATATTGTTCTTACTGAAACTTGTTTCCGTTTCACTCGAATACAGCAATCAGGTACCATAACCTACAACGGCCATACGTTTTCTGAGTTTGTACCGCAACGGACTTCTGCTTATATAAGTCAAGAGGATACACAGATCGGTGAGATGACTGTTCGAGAGACACTCGATTTTAGTGGTCGATGTCAAGGAGTAGGGAGTAGATATGGTACGAAATGAATTGTAAGACTTGATGCTTAATGTTAGTCCTAATTCATTTTCATGTTAATGGATACTCATTCCTGGTTGTTTGATTCAGAAATGCTTGTTGAACTTCTCAGGAGGGAAAAGGAAGCTGGTATAATACCCGATCCTGAGCTTGACGTGTTCATGAAGGTACAGTGGTTAGATTTGAGTAGGTAACTTGAAGTTACAAACGTACCATAGCTGTCTACTGAGATAAAATTGGGGCTTTCTTTCTACTGTAGGCAGTGTCTATGGCAGGGCAGGAGACCAATATAGTAACAGATTACGTGATGAAGGTAAGAAAATGGACCATCACAATAAAATTTGATAAATAATTCCGCACTCGTAATCACTTTGATCGAATTCTTCAAGAAAAGTCGATCATTTAAAAATTCCGTTGTATGTCAGCTGTTAGGTCTGGATGTATGTGCAGACACTTTTGTTGGCAATGCATTATTGAGAGGAATTTCAGGAGGACAAAGGAAACGCGTAACGACTGGTATGGTAGTCATAAATCAGTCTTTATTCAATAACGGGGTCGAAATACATAGGAAACATTATGTATGTAGTAATTAATGCAATGTGACTATATATGATAGCCTGAGGCCTCACGGGGAGGAATTTTATTGCTTAAAGCTGCATCAATTTGCTAACCAGGTTCTGGAAAATCGAAACAATTTCAGGAGAGATGATCGTAGGGCCTGCAAAAGCTCTGTTTATGGACGAGATATCTACTGGACTTGACAGTTCAACAACTTACCAGATCGTTAAATGCCTGCGACAAGCTGTGCATTTGTTGGATGGAACTATGGTTGTTTCGCTTCTGCAGCCGGCTCCTGAAACCTATGAATTGTTTGATGATGTCATCCTCCTGTCAGAAGGTCAGATTGTTTATCAAGGGCCGCGAGAACTAGTTGTTGAATTTTTTGCAGAGATGGGCTTTCGATGTCCTGAAAGAAAGAGTATTCCCGACTTTTTACAGGAGGTAAATCTGTGCTAGAAGTACTTCAAACATAGTTTCAAGCTGTAATCGTAAAGAGCATCAGCCATTTTTCCAGTAGTTCATCTAATCCTTTTGCAGGTTACCTCAAGGAAGGACCAAGAACAGTATTGGTTGAAGAAGGAAGAACCGTATCATTTCATCACCCCAAAGGAGTTCGCTGATGCGTTTAAATCGTTCCATGTTGGTCAGCGGCTAGAGGAAGAGCTCTATATTCCTTTTGATAAAGAAAGAAGTCATCCTGCTGCTTTATCAACCAGCAAGTATGGTCTTGGCAAATGGGATTTGTTTAAAGCTTGCTTCTGGAGGGAAGTCTTGTTGATGCGACGCAATTCTTTTCTCTACATCTTCAAGACTGTTCAGGTTTGCGTTCCGTAACTTATTCATCCACTTCAAGGAAAATGTGCGTCATACTGACTACCTTTAACTCTTCAACACAGATATCTATAGTGTCGTTGATAGCAATGACTGTCTTCTTTAGAACGAAACTGCATCCTGACAATATCACAGATGGTAAATTGTACCTAGGTGCTTTGTTTTTTGGACTGGTGAACGTAATGTTCAATGGGCTGGCAGAGATTACTTTGACTGTCGACCGCCTTCCAGTTTTCTACAAGGAAAGAGACCAACTCTTTTACCCAGCATGGGCCTCCTCCATACCTACGTTCATAATGAGAATACCGCTGTCAATCTTGGAATCCCTCATATGGGCTGTATTGACATATTACGTTATTGGATTCGCACCTGAGGCCAACAGGTATCCTACAATGAGATAAAACCTCATTGTCTTTCAGCACTGCTAATAGAAGAAAAAAAAAACTACGATCCATGAGCCCTCAATTTCAGTGCTTGAAACGTTCACTGATAAATTCGCAGGTTCTTCGCTCATCTGCTGCTTCTGTTCCTCATCTCTCAGATGGCCTATAGTTTATTTCGATTCATTGGGGCAGTTGGAAGGACATTGGCAGTTGCAAGTACATTTGGAGCGTTTGCCCTGATGATCGTATTTGTTTTAGGAGGCTTCGTCATCTCAAGAGGTATGAATTGAAAATCATATTATGAAACAAATCAAATGCTTCTTAAGATCCAAAAAGCGTGTAATACCCAACTGGTTACAGAGAAGATACCCAAATGGTGGCTCTGGGGTTACTGGATTTCGCCTATGATGTACGGGCAGAATGCACTATCGGTTAACGAGTTTCTTGCACCCCGTTGGAACATAGTGAGTACAGTCGATTACTTAAGTGAATTTTCCTATCGCTTAGTCCATATCGTTTCTTCAAACTTAACTGCATCATATGAATATGGTGAGTTATTACGGCAGATAAACAATGCAACAACGATGTCAGCAACTGTCGGAAAAACGGTACTGAATGACCATGGCATTTTTGCAAATGGCCAATGGATATGGATAGCCGCGCTAGCTTTGATTGGCTTTACAGGACTTTACAATGTGCTTTTCACAATGGCTTTGGCATATCTAAACCGTGAGTAATGGATCCCTCCTTTGTGATTGATGGTTCTTGCTGAATTTGTATTGGGAATGAGCTCTCATTGTGCCACGCCATACTTCGCAGCTTTGGGGAAAGCCCAAGCAAACATCTCGGAGGACACCCTGCTAGAGAGGCACGCTAGTCAAACAGGAACTGCATCAAGTATCTTGCACTCCAGATCAAAGAGACGGTCCTCCAGAATTTCAATAGAAGGTTTCCTTCATGAAGCGTTTTAGCTTTGTTTTACTTTTAATCGAAGATCTGTGCATATCTGTAATACAACAATATGTCTTAATTCTTCATACGTGTTGGATAGGACATAGGTTTCTGTGTTTCGCTAAGGCTTTCAAATTTAGCAGGATTCGAGCTATCAGCATCGAAGACAAAGGACTTTTCTCGAAGTTCCAAGCATCTAGATGAATCTGCCAAGAATGATTTGAAAGGTAGTAGCGACAGGGGTATGGTTCTGCCTTTCCAAGCATTATCGATAGCGTTTGAAGACATCAATTATTTTATAGATATGCCTGCGGTAAGTTTAAGAATGGCAATTTATAGATTTATTTAATCATCCTTTACTGCCAACCTTAGTCAAACTCTTCATATGATATTCCAGGAAATGCGGGAACAAGGTGAAAAGGATAGTAGGCTACAGTTACTAAAGAACGTTAGCGGGGCTTTCAAACCTGGAATTCTCACTGCATTGGTCGGAGTGAGTGGAGCCGGTAAAACGACTCTTATGGATGTGTTGGCAGGCCGAAAAACTGGTGGTTACATCGAAGGGAACATAAGCATATCCGGCTATCCAAAGAAACAGGATAGTTTTGCTCGTATTTCAGGATATTGTGAGCAAACAGATATTCATTCTCCAAATGTTACCGTCTGGGAATCGATCATGTTCTCAGCTTGGCTGCGATTACCACAGGACGTGGATAACAACACAAGAAAGGTAAGCTGGATATGACGGATACATCAATTCCTTTCCTAAAAGTTCGAGGTAGCAACATCCTGAAGAACAACTGATGTGTCATTTGTTCAGCTTTTTGTTGATGAAGTCATGGAGCTTGTAGAGCTTGACACGATACAGGATGCCATTGTTGGTCTTCCTACAGTAAATGGTCTTTCGACAGAACAACGGAAACGCCTGACGATTGCAGTGGAGCTTGTTGCGAACCCATCGATCATCTTTATGGACGAGCCTACTTCCGGTCTAGATGCAAGAGCTGCGGCCATTGTCATGCGAACAGTACGCAATACTGTAAATACAGGTCGGACAGTTGTGTGCACAATTCACCAACCTAGCATTGACATATTTGAAGCTTTTGATGAGGTTGGTCCACACAAGGCCGTTGATGATATTGAATGCCCAACTCAAGACCATGTTCATATTCCTTAATGCAATTTTTCGCAGTTGCTTCTGATGAAACGTGGTGGTCGGGTGATTTATGCCGGACCACTTGGCAGATATTCACGCCAGCTTATCGATTATTTCGAGGTATCTATATTTCGTCAACTATAACAGCTTGAAGCTTCAGGCATTCTTTTCTCCTTAGCATCGTGTCACGATCTTGCAGTCTATTCCTGGCGTTCCAAAGATCAATGAAGGGTATAACCCGGCAACATGGATGTTGGAAGTCAGCTCAGCAGCCTCTGAATCTCGTTTGGGGGTGGACTTCGCCGACATATACAGAACATCTACTCTATTTAGGTAAGTAATTATTTGACCGTAGTAATTAAAGTTTGACATTCCTCTTAGGTGGTAAAATTCGGCCTCTCTTTTTCAGAGATAATCAGGCTATGATAAAGCAGATGAGTGTACCTGCTAGTGGGTCTAAGGACCTATATTTTCCAAGCAAATATTCGCAAAGCTTTGCAGGACAACTCCTCGCATCACTTTGGAAGCAAAACTTATCGTATTGGCGGAATCCCGGCTATTGTGCTGTCCGAATGTTTCTGACTACTGTTATTGCGATCATGCTAGGTAGCATTTTCTGGGATCTCGGTTCAAAGATGTAAGGCTCGTTCTGTAAACAAGACTCCTTTCTCTTTGACTATATCTGTTTTCTTCTTATTACGGTCATTTAAACATCAGGGAAAATGATCAAGATATATCCAACATCATGGGTGCAATGTATGCTGCTACGTTGTTTCTAGGCATTACAAATGCAAACTCAGTGCAGCCTGTCGTGGATGTCGAGCGAACTGTCTTTTATCGGGAAAAAGCTGCCGGAATGTATTCTCCCTTATCGTATGCATTTGCACAAGTCTTGATCGAGATTCCATATACCTTGTTGCAGACAATAATATATGGCACAATCGTATTCTTCATGATAAATTTCCCATTAGCGGCTGCGAAATTCTTTTGGTTCCTATTTTTCATGTTCTGCACATTCATATACTTCACATTTTATGGGATGATGGTAGTGTCGCTCACACCAGGGGCAGCATTTGCAGCTATTGTAGCAGCGGCATTCTTCAGTTTGTGGAATCTGTTCTCTGGGTTCATGATACCAAGAATGGTAAGGATGCATGTTTTGAACGTTTCTGAACAATGATAATATAACGATGTGTATCTAAACGATCGCAAGTGTCAATTCTTTTACAGCGGATTCCAATTTGGTGGAGGTGGTATTATTGGGCAAATCCTGTCGCCTGGACCTTGTATGGACTAATCACCTCACAATTAGGTGATCTAGATGATGTCGTTATTGATGTAACCGGGGTCGGAAAATTGACAGTACCAATTTACTTGGAGAAGTTCACGGGCTATCGTCATAGTTTTCTGGGCGCTGCGGCAGGCATACAGTTCGGTTTTGTTGCGCTTTTCGCTGTAATCTTTGCCTTCGGAATCCGCTCGTTCAATTTCCAGAAGCGATGATGCGCTTCGGTCTTATCGATGTTCCAAATGATAAATTTCCCGGATTTTTCAGATATGACTACATTTAAACGTAAGTCAGGTCCCTGCAGAGCATCGCTCACCTTATGCCCACCTTGCGCAAAGTGGAAGTGGAGACGATAAGATTGGTGCAATGTAGAAAATGAAATTGATGCAAGATGTTGTCCGTGCACGACCAGTGGACCACATCCTGTGACCTAGAGAGAGAGAGAGAGCAATGATACACGGAGATGTGCAGAGCTGTAGAGAGAGAGCTCAGAGGAGTATATGGAAGAAAAAAAATGTGATTCTCAGAACATTCTTATTCCTTAAGTGTCCGGATTCATTGTGAATACGAACGTCATCTCAGTCACAAAATGCGAGAATCATCCGAGACATGATAATCCACTTAAAGAAGTTCCACGAGAATATGCTCTCTGTTTGTACATGCTGCAATCTGAGTACTTCAACGATCTTATGGGCCCGCTTAATTCAGTTTAACGTTGAATGTATGATTAATTCAGTACATATGATTTCACATGCACGCACGGAAAGCTAAAACTAATTTTAAGTGGGGCTTTGATCTGTCATGTTGTTTTTGGGTGGCTGTAGACTCTGCTTTGTGAGATACGAGGTTTCCATGGATATTAACTTCATTCATATTCACAATGTTACATAGTAATTCAAATCCAAAGAGGTAAGTTTTTTTCTTTTAAACAAAGTTAGATTTTTTTTTGAAGAGACAGAAAGTATATTAAAAATGGCATGTAAACAAAGTTAGATAATTGAGATCTACTTTTCCAGATTGAATTAATTAGAAAGTACACTGAATTCATGGATATTAACTTCGTTCATATTCAAAATGTTACATAGTGATTCAAATCAAAAGGGCTTTTTTAAGGAATTTTGAGCATTGAGATCCACTCTTACATAAACTTTGAATTAATCAGAAAGTATAGTGAAAAGCAGGCATAGCACCCATGGAACTCCGTGAATCCCACAAAACAAGGAGTTTGTTTGAATTGAGTAGCTTTGAACGCTCAACAATCCTCTTGAGGGATTAATTTAATCCTTTCATCAAACAAGGGATTTGTTTAATCATCTCATCAAACAAACAATGATGAGGAATGTCCCATCGTAACCCATAGAGATTGAACCTCGGCAACAATGATGAGGAATGTCCCATCGTAACCCATAGAGATTGAACCTCGGGCCTCGGCCCCCAATCTTGAAAGATGAACTCCACTTAGTCCTGACTAAGCTAACGCACACACGGACAAAAAGAGAACTTGTACGATAACGCAGTAAAGAAACTAATAAAGTTAAATTTATTTTGTATTAAACATGTTTGACTATGTGTCATAACTTTTCACAGTATTATATGAGATCTCTATCGTAAAGAAGATTCATGGAGCTCTGAAATCATGGAGCTCTCAATCTGTACATTATATATGCACTACTATTTATGGCTGACGTAATATAATTCGTCAAAATCTACATGGTGATCGCTCTGAAATAAAGGGAAGCTTCATTACATGGAAGTTGTAGAGAGAATATCTTCACCTAGAAATACCATACTCAAGAGAGAAAGAGAGAGAGTCCATATGCACCTTCCAAAATATCAAGGACTCCATATATATTATAGAATGCTAAAACTATATATCCCCACCCCCGCCCACACACACACACACACATACATATATATATATATATATATATATATATATATATATATATATATATATATATATATATATATATATATATATATATATATGTTCATACAAATGTATTTTTGCATGTACATATGTATGTATGTATGTGTATGAATGTATGTGTGTATGTATATATGTTTTTATGTATTTATGTATGTATGTATGTGTATATAAATGCATGCATGTACATGTGTGTATGTATGTTTGCATTTAATATTTTCTTTCTTTCAATCAACTGAAGTTTGCATGATAATTTCCATATCAACATTGCAATCAGTCAAGAGTATGCAACAAACAAGAAAGGTATTCCGAAGAGCTCTTCAATCTTGTGAAAGTTGATGGATTGTGCAAAAGCAAAAAATATATCGACATATGGGCAAATGGAGCTGTTTAGCTGATTGATCCACAAACTCGAAGGTATCCATCTTTTCATAATCTTTATGATCTGATTACGTTTGTAGGAGATGATGATGACGATTTACATGGCTATTGTTCAAAGCTCTGTGAGATTTCAAAGAACTATATGCAATACATAAACTATCTACAAAATTTACTACATTAGAGAGACTTATTTCAGAGGTATCTAATTTATCTTCTCAGTTAAAAGCTTTCAAACAAATGAAAGAAACTCCTATAGGATTGAGAATGTGGTCAAAACGAGTAATTTTTTTTTAGATTTGATTGAAAAATCTTGCCACAAGAAAAAGAGAATGAAAATTATATCGAATGTGCTAGGTTTAAACATGTTGAGTAGTTTTGTGTGTGTTCATTTTTGTAATGAAATTATGAGTCAGAATGATGTTTTGAAACTATTGAAACTAAATGAAAATGAATGTTTGAAATGGTTTATTTTTCAAAAACTCATGAATGAAATGAATTTTTTGGTAGAAGCATCTCAAATTCAAGAGGTTTTTGATGGACTTGGAGTGAGTAGAAAGGCTTATAGATCAATTTCAAAAGTTTGGTGTGAATTTCTTAAATTCAATAAAGTAAAGTGCTTTGGATTGCCTAGTCCTCATCATGTAGGAAAGTATGGGTTTTGCTTGAATAAGAAAATTACATCTATATTGGGTGACTATAAACACATTCATGGTAACATGCTTTATGAGGTAGGAAAACAAACTTTACATTTCACTTAAAATGCATTTAACAATATATGGATATATATAATAAGACTTCATACATGCATGGTTTAATTCTATGATATAAAATAACATGAGTGTTTTGGCCTTTTGAAATTTGTAATAAAACTTGATGAAGCTAAAATTAAAAAAATATTAAAAGATAGAGAGAATAAGTATTGCACTAATGAATAGAGCTTTGGACTATAGCCTTGGGAAACTGGATACTTCATCTCTCAAAGTACAATTAGAAATGGAGTTATGGTGGATTGGGTGTGCTCAAGTTCCATTTGAGAGTCATAACACACTTAAATGATTATTCTTACAGATAGACATTCCAAATTTTATCCAAAGGCATCATTCACGAGAATTATTGAATATTAACCACTATGAAAGCTTTGAAATCGAGTGGCATTTAAGTGGAGACTTAAAAACTCTAAAATGATGTTTGGTAATAAGCCGGGGTGCAAATTGTAAGTACCCTTGTTTGTACTGCATGCGAAGTCCAGGTACAAGAGGCTAGATTGCTAGAATTGAGGCTGAGGAAGCTCCTTCTAGACAAAATGTTAATCTACATAACTACTCATCTTCTACCATGATTTGGGATCCCATACTTCCAATAGAATTGATTAATGTACACATATGTACACTGTATGCAGAGTTAAGGATCATTGAGAAGTTGGTCCGTCTTCACTTGGATTACACATATTCCATCAAGCCTATAGCTCTTGTAGATGAATGCATAAAAAAATGTGAATCTCTACTTTCAAAAATGGGATTTCAGCAGCACTTCTGCTTGAACATTGTCGCGCTTTCATGTGACAATTCCATCTCAGAAAAACATATACAGGTGATGTATTACAGGATGTGTCAATGGGAGGTGCAAAAGCAAGAAGATTGTTTAGCAATAGCAATGGAACAACTAAATGCAATGTGGAATTGTTGGAAACAATTTTGTGAGGTTGTGACAAATGTAAAAAGAAATCCAGAAATAGCAAAAAAAAGAATGGAGGCTTGGGTCAGACTAGATAAACTTTTGAAGATCATGAGGCAAAAAGTAACATCTGATACCTATGTGATTGAATTCAGAAGGGCAATCACAGAGCTTATAGAAACCATCACAGAGGCATGGAGTGTCAAAGACATAACTTACTACTTGGTGAAAGAAATTTACTCCACCATTATACTTGGTGTGTTTTGAAATAAGCATCTCATGATATTTACCTTTGTGTTTTTACAACATCTTGTTCTTTTGCATGGTCCATTGATCTTTGTAGAAAAGGAAACACTTGCCACATGGAATACCTAGGGCATGGAAAAATCTCATTATCAAGCAAGAAAAAGCTTCTTCAGATGCATAAGAAAAGGAGGAGGAGTCACAAAAAGTAATGCTTTCAAAGAGCTTTTTGATTGGTTCCTTAGAAGACAATTGCAAAGGAGCATATGTTAGATATCATCACCAGATAAACTATACAGATCACGTCAATAAGGAGTATCACCAGATGTCATTTCCTTTAGGACATATGGATTAAATAAAAAAAAGAATAAGATTTTATCCCAGTTTGAAGCTATAATATTTAGAATATCTTTTACAATTCTTCTGGCCAAAAAATACAGATGGATGTATATACAATTTCTCAACTCATGAAATTTTTGAAATGAAATATTTATTCTTCGTTCAGTCTTTTGAATGAGCTTGACTCTGGCTAATCTCCTCTGTATCTAAGGAACTCCTTTCTCCTGTAGCCAACAATACTTTGTACATCTGAGACCTCTGCAACCATTGCATAGCTTGAATAACAAAGGAAATATCCAGCTCTAGAAGCATTGAGCCCTGGGGCATAGCCAAAAATCTTGAATGCTACTATTCTCTCAAGAAGTGAAATCCTATATTCATTAAAGGGTAGTGAGGAAAAATCCTTGTACTTCGAAAGAGTCTTCAGAGAGAATAATGCAAAATCAAGGTCCTTGTACAACATAGAATAAATCTAGATTCAACTTTGGAAGATAGTGAATGATTGAATGTATATCCACTTTTGATTTTCATTTGCTCTCTATAGCTTTCCTTGTGCCCTTACCCGTGCCAAGATAATTGTCCTCATCCAATATAGAAATCTTGGATGGGCCTAATCGCTTGAATTGGTCGTTCATCAGATACATATAAACATCTACCATCATGTGCCATCATATATTAAGATTGAGAGATAAAGGCATTTAATAAAGAAAAAATGAAGAACTTAACAGACATGACTAATTCAAGTGAACAAGCTCATTCGAAAGGCTCAGATAATCGACTTCCAGTAGTTTTCATGCTCCAAGCCTCTTCTGCAAATTTCTCTAATTCCTCTTCTTCTTGAGCTCTTTTGGAGTGCAAGGTAATCCTAGAGCTTGGAATCTTGTACACGACCAATTCAAGCAATTAGTGGAATCAGATATTTTCGGATTTGCCCAATCGCTTAAATTGGTCATGTCTAGTTAGAAACCTTTTTGAGATCTATTTTTTTCTTTTAACATAAGGGCAAAAGATTAGAGGATTCTATTTTTTTAACATGGTATTATTGACACTACTAATGCAAGTCATCAGGGGAATCAGAGACTTTTGGATAGACCTATTCACTTGAATGGATCATGTCTAGTCAAAAACATGTCTATGATCTATTTTTGTTTTCCAAGGTATACAAGGGGAAGATTTATTCAAGACTTCATGAATTGGTCATGTCTAGTAGAAGACCTTGATTTGTTTGATATGACTGATTGAAGCGATTAGGGGAATCAGAGATTTTTGGATGGCCCTAATCGCTTGATTTGGTCATTTCCTTCATGATCTTTTATCCTAAAAGCGAAAGTTGATTCCAAAAATCTCATGAATTTCACATGAATGTGGTTGAAACCCTAAATTATTTTACACTACCGATTCAAGCGAATAGAACAATCCAAATTTTTTCCATGACCCTAATCGTTTGAATTGGTGGTCTACTGAATTCCTTATTTTCTTGTTGTGTTCTCTCATTTCCATGTGTTTGATCCTCTTCCAATTCTTCTTTTTGGAGATCATGGCTAGGGTAAAGAAGACAGCTAGGAAGTTGTACCCTCAAGAGCAACAACATGGGGGACCTGTTCTAGAGGGCCAAGGACCTACTTTAGAGACCACAAATAGCCAAGATAAGGTTGATCCACAAAAGGCATACGCTAAAAAGAGAGTTAAATATCATGTCAAATCACCGATGGAAATTAGAAGAGCTCAGAAGTATGTGGGACTCCTCATCCCAAGATTTCCTTTCATGAGAGTGGTTAAGGAGATCTTTCCCAATCTTTGCTCTATGATGAAGACTACTTCATTTATGAATGTCAAATGGTAGAACAAAGCTCTTCTATGCTTGCAAGAAGCAACAGAAGATTTTGCAATTGACTTCATGAATGCTGCTTATCTATGTGCCGCACATTGTCATAGGGTGACACTTATGGCCAAGGACTATGTTGTTGTGTCTAGGCTAAGATACAATTTTGATAAATCCATTGTCCCTCTTGACAAGCATGATTAGAAATTTTTTGATGTTTACCTCCAGCAGAAAGCCTAAGCCATTTACAATCAAAATTGAAGAGGTCCCTTCTCATGAACATTCAACAAGAAATGCAGTAGATTCTGAGGAGGAGAAGAGAAGGAAGAATCTTATCTCAGAAGAATATGTTATCCTTGAGGACATTCAAAGGCTGAAGAAGGCTAACTCAAAGCTTTTAAAGAAAGGAGATAGCCAAGTAATTGTAAATGCTTCAATGCAATGGGAGAAAGACTGCATGCTTGACATAAGGCCTGACGACAACAAAATGTTGACTTCAATGTTGAGATCTCTGACAACATTGTCAATATAGCTCTCAGGTATTTTTCAGGACATAATATACTCCATTTTATCAGTAATTGATCTCCTTGACATTAGGGTGAAGAATGGCCAAAAAAGGGCCGTGTAAGGATTTCAATTAGTTGTGCTTAATCTAGATTAAAGTTGTCAAATCATTTAAAAAAATATGTGTAAGCTCATTTAAAATGTAGCTTATGCAAATTTTGAAGAGAAATAAACTCGTGTGATAATCATGAAAAGTTTGTGTGATACCTTATGCCTCGAAGTTTTTGCTCATTGGGCGTTCATCAAAATTTGAATTTTCCTCTTGTTCACAAACCTATATAATGTGTGCTTATGACGTTTTTCAATTTTTTACTCTACTTTCTATAGCAAGCATGTTTCTCTCTTTCACATCATTTTAGACACTTTCACGTCACTCTTCATAGCAGACCATCGAGAACCTCAACCCAAACACTCTCACTGAGATTTCAACTAGCCGAAATCATTGTGATAAGTTCCATATCAACATTACAGTTAGTCATGAGTATGCAACGACAAGAAAGGTATTCCGAAGGGCTCTTCAACCTTCTGAAGTGGATGGATTGCGGAAAGAAGGCAAAAAACATATTGACATATGGGCAGATGGATCTGTTTATCCAATTGATCCACAAACTAGAAGGTATCCCCCTTTTCATAATCTTCATGATCTGATTAGATTTATAGGAGATGGTGAGGATGGTTTACGAGGCTATTGCTCAAGGCTCAGGGAGATTTCAAGGAATTATATACAATACATAAACTATTTACAAAACACACTACATCAGAGGGATTTACATATGAGAGAGCTAGAATATAAATTATCCACTTTATCTTCTAAGTTAGAATCTTTCAAAAGAATGAAAGAAACTCCTATAGGTTTGAGAATGCACTTAAAATGAGTAACAGCTTTTCTAGATTTGACTGAAAAATCTAGCCAAAAGAATAAAAGAATGAAAATTGTAAGAGATCATGTGACAAATGTGCTAGGTTTCAATATGTTGAATAGTTTTGAGAGCATACATTTTTGTAATGAAATTATGAGTCAAAATGATGTTTTAAGACTATTGAAACTGAAAGAAAATACATGCTTGAAATGTTTTGTTTTCCAAAAACTCATGACAGACATTAATTTGCTGCTAGAACCATCTTAATTTGAGAGATTTGTCATGGTGTTGGAGTAAATAGGAAAGTTTATAGAGCAATTTTAAAATTTTGGTGTGAATTTTTAAAATTTAACAACTTAAAAGCTTTGGATTGCCTAGACCCCATTATGTAGGAAAGTTTCGGCTCTGTTTGAATAAGAAAACCACATCAATATTTGGTGAATATAAACATATTCACGGTAACATGCCTTACAAAGTAGGAAAACAAAAGTTATAATTCACTTACAATGTATGTTGGATCTACCGTGATTATCCAAATTATGGACAAAAATCTCATATATGGACTTATTGTGATCCACTCTGTGGAGCTATGTTTCTCATACCAATTTGATGAAGATGTGTTGAGAAGGTATAGCAACTAATGGAACTATCACCACCTTCTCAATGATAAAATACAACTCATTTCAAGTGGGTAAAATTTGTTTTATATTTGACCATCACTGTGATGGAATCATTTTGAACTCACAACAAGATATCTCTAGCAAAACACTTCCATAAAATTTATCAATAATAGTGTGTCACACCCAATGGTAATGGAGGCCCAAAATGTGAGTCTATCAAATACAATAAAAGAAAGGTAACTAGATATCTCCAACTAGGCTAAGCATCTATCTCACCTGATAAATACTATTTATGAACATGGTCTAACCTTAGGTGTATCAAATACAGTAGTATATACTCTATGAGTTACTTCTTAATGCAATTTCCAATTCAAAGATTCTAATGTGAAAACCTTGCCTTTTCATTTCTAGGCCACTTACCTATGGACTTGCCTTGTTTGCAGTCACACACAGGGTGACTGTCTCAACTATCCCCTACTATCTAATAATTTGAAGATCATATGAATGAACTTCAAACCATAAAAGGTAAATTAGGAAATGACTTCTCTCCCATACCCTTTGTCCTAGACTTATGTAGAATAAAAATTTGAATGTACCATACCACCAGACTTTATATCCCAGATAGATGCATGTACGACATTGAACTTGAACACTTTTGAGCTCAAACACTTTTCTCAACATGAGAAGAACAAATAGGTGAGTCATAATCATAAATAACAAACATGAAATCAAGAATTATTTGCAAAGTGTTTCCTTCTGTCTAGCTAAAAGGACAGGGTCATTCCTATCACTCATAACTATTTGTTGCATCAAGTTGATTGACTAGGAATGGTGTGATAAATCAACTCAACTAGAGTTGAAAGGGATCTAATTGCATCAAATTTCAACTCATAAGGAATGGGTATTGATATAGTTTGAGAACAATAGCTTAAGTTCTCTTGTTCTAGGGTCACATGGCACTATATATAGTTGCAAAAAAATCAATAGTTGTAGAAATTCAAGCACAATCTCCTATGTCTAACTAAAGTGGTCACCATAAACCAATCATCAATAAACATACATCTAGGACATGACTAACCCATGGTGATCACACCGTATCAAATATTCATATAAATAAAGTGTGGAAAATGTTAATATATTTCTGTAGTGATGTATGTGAGGGACCATCACGACACTTTTTCCCTCTTTCATAGGTTTTTTCCCTCAGTTTGTACATATGTTTATAGCTCTTATGGGTTACGTATCTTTGCAAAATCACTTGGTAACTCATTCATTATTTTGTTGTGATCCAAGCTTCCTCTTCTTCCTTATGTTGCTCGGGTGCTTCCATAGACCTCAAACTCCAACAATTGGTATCAAAGTAGTTGCTTCATCTAACAAACCCCTAATCACACATTGCCTAGTTGAATATAAATTCCATGAAGACCTTGAACACATGCTCTTGGATCAAGTCAACATCCTTCATCTTATTGACATAAATAAAACATGAGCTCTCATCCTTTCCTCTCTCTTTCCCCTTCTCTATTTGTATGTCTCTCTCACACCCTTTTTTTTTAGTCTATGCATCTCTCTCTCTCTCTCTCTCTCTCTCTCTCTCTCTCTCTCTCTCTCTCTCTCTCTCTCTCTCTCTCTCTCTCTCTCTCTCTCTCTCTCTCTCTCTCTCTCTCTCCTTCTCTTTCTTTCTCTTTACCTCTCTTTTTCATTATCTCTTTCTCCTCACTTTGCTTCTCTCTCTCTCTCTCTCTCTCTCTCTCTCTCTCTCTCTCTCTCTCTCTCTCTCTCTCTCTCTCTCTCTCTCTCTCTCTCTCTCTCTCTCTCTCTCTACAAGGAATATGGGTGCATAGCAATGATTAATATGACACAATTTTGTCGCTATATAATTGCATAAAGCGTCACAACAAGCGTCAAGCATGCGGCGTCAGTTAAACGACAAAAACTTAGATGTTCCTATCGACGTGTGGAGCGACATGCATTGTGACAGTAACAATAAGCGTCACTAAAGCAACGATATAAAATAGCATCGCATAAGTGATGAGAAAATGCATCGCATAAACGACGACAAGAACCATCACATATGCGACACGATCTGTAGATGGATATATGATAGTTTACAATCAGTTACACGATGGTTTTTTTACCAAAAAAAATGTTGGAGGATCTTCGATCGGAATCTACATGCATTTGATCAAAGAGCTCTCCAACGTTCACAATTGTGCTGCGCTTATGAGCTGAAACAATCGCTTGCTGAATTATTTTTTTGTCTAATCTCTATCTTATTCTCTCTCTCTCTCTCTCTCTCTCTCTCTCTCTCTCTCTGTTACTCTCCTTTCTACCTTTTTCTCTTTGAATTATCTCTCTTTCTCTTTCTCTCTCTCTCTCTCTCTCTCTCTCTCTCTCTCTCTCTCTTTATTACACATTATTCAAGAAGTTAATCAAACAAAAAATATGGCTAACTATTGTAAGTACAATTTCCATTCTTTGTATATCATTTGAATTGTATTATTTTCATTAATTAGCATACTCACACTTATTGATATGCACATATACTTATACATGAAGATGCACGTTCACACATATACACATGCACATACACACACATACATATGCACGTACACTTACACATACACACACATACACATGCATATGCACGAACATTTTTACAAACACATAAAAGGACTTGCATGCATGCATTATTGCATATACACATACACACACACATTAACACATACTTAAATACATGTATATGCACATTCACATGCATGCACATACACATGGATGCAAATGGAAATGCATCCACATGCACATGCATGTTTCATACATATACACATGCATATACATAAACTTGTATATGTTTATACACATACACATACATATGCACATATGCACATATGCACATATGTACATATACACACATACACATATATACACATATACATGCACATACGTACACACACATATGCACATACACACACATACACATGCACATACATACATATACACATATCCACATACACACATATACACATACACATATACATGCACATACATACATATACACACACATACGCATGCACATGCACATACACATACATACGTATATACACTTACACATGCACATGCACATACATGCATATATATATGTACATACATACATATACACACACATATACATGCACATATGTACACACACATACGCACATACACACACATACAAATGCACATGCATACATATACACACATATACATACACATACACACATATAAACATACACTTACATATATACATGCACATACATATATATACACACATGCACATGCATACGTACATACACTTACACATGCACATGCACATACATGCATATACACACATACATATGAACATACATACATGCACATATATATACATAGATACATAAATATACATGCATATCGACACACTTACACAAATATAGATATATACCTACATGTGCATACATGCATTTTATACACACACAAGCACACATAAATATGAATGAATTATATAATTAAAGTAATAAAACACATGCTAAATATAAACAATAATAAAAATCATTAGCACAAGACTTTTCATTACTTAATACCATAGACACAATTCAAAACATAAGTGGAATGAACAATATATAGATAAAACACACACACACACACACACACACACATATATATATATATATATATATATATATATATATATATATCCAATGTCATAATCAAGAATCCTAATCATGATCATCCTCATCATCAAGAGCCTCATCCTCATCCTCATCATCACGATCATCCACATGATCTGATGTATCTGTAGTGGCATCATGGGTAGCGGTGCGAACACTCTGTGATGATCGATTGAACATACAAAACATCCATAAAAATAAAATAATTATATGAAATTTAATAATAAAGCATCCGGATGATCTCGCATATCCTCACTCAAGCGCCGATATCCAAAAAAAAATGTGTAGCATACTCAATCTCATGTTTCATAGGATATCGAACATACTCCTTTCACTGCATTGAAACAAATAAAAAAACATTAATCGCTTGCGTTTAATCTAAAATAAAAAATATACTTTCAATAACACATATACTTACAAATGTAGCTACAAAACCATGATCACCCATTTGGCCTAAGTGAGATGTGTGACCCGACTCAATTCTCTTCTTTGCAGCAGCATGTTTATTTAGTAGAAAAAAATACATAAATTAAATGTAAAAAATTAATAAAACATATGAGAATTATAAATATAAACTATTAATTTGTATACCTTCTATTGAGGAAATGACTCTTGAAGACATAGTTATCTACAAAAAGACTACCACATCTCAGGTGATATGTTAGGTCTCCTCTTTTTTTTTTCCACCATACAATATCTCCTACTATTTTAATCTCAAATAGAAAAAAGAATCAGAATACATACACACATACTAAATACATGCACACATACACATACTCACATATATATATATATGTATATATATGTATGTATGTATGTATGTATATATATATATATATATATATATATATATATATATATATATATATATATATATATATATATATATATATATATATATATATATATATATATATATATATATATATATATATATATATATATATATATATATTATATATATATATATATAGAGAGAGAGAGAGAGATGTATATATATACAAACACACACACATGCACATATATATATATACATACACACATACACTTATACATACATACATACATACATACATACATACACACGCATACACATATCCACACACACACATACATGCATACATACATACAAAATGCATGCACACATAAAGATATATACATAAACACATACACTTATACATACATACATACACATACACATACCCACACACACATACATGCAAACATATACACATATATACATGCATTCATATACACATATACATAGATACATAAACACACATATACATATCCACATATATACATACACACATACACATGCATGCATATACACACATTCATGCAAAATACATGCATTTATCCCACAAGAATGTGTATTTGTGTATATGTGAATATGTGTGTATGTGTAAATGTGTATATGTGAATGTTTATGTATGTAAATAATCATATTATTAATATCTAATACCATTATTTGCAGATTCTGATCAATTAGATGGAACTCCACCACCGTCTCCTAATTGTGCAAGGACTATATATTCTAAGTATATCAAACTTTTAATTTTAAATATATTTGATAGATACATAACTTATATATGTTTTTTTATTGTTATAATCAGATTCAAATCAATCAGAGGGCACTCCACCACCTCCTACCCATGCAACAACTTCACATGTGTCCTCCGATAGGAACTATGATGACCATATTATGTGTTGGTGTATGTTATGTTTTGCGATGGCATGTATCAAAGACCATGATTGGAATGTATTGAACATGAGGTGGAATATTGTACTTTTGAGCGTGCAACACCACCTGTTCAACGTGATAATGCTTGGGTATGTATTTTTGTAAATTAATGTCATTTATTTTATTTTAAAACCATATACAAAATCAAATTATTGTCGATATACATGAATATTTGCTCGATGATGATGATAATAATTCTCATACTCATAATGCTAATATACCTCATACACGTTATAGACTTTTTGTTCATCAATTACAAGCAGAGGTTTCTAGAAATCCTCTACCTCGTGGTTTAGAGACTAAAATGGCTAGAGATTATCCAATGCTAGCTCGTGATTGTTCTCTAGTACAAACATATGATAGAAGAAGATATGGAGGATGGAATAGAGGACCACTTACTTTAGATGGAGAGGTTTTTAACTTTTGGGGTAATCGTTATATGAGTGTTGCATCCACTATTACTAGTGTTGGTTGTGGTCTCTTTATTGTAGAGGATTTGTATGTGCCTTCGGACTCTGAAGTCACTCTTATGTCATTATTTGGTGCTATATATGGATGGGGAGATTAGCATCAACTTGCACATTATGTTCAAAGCATAAGTACTTATGGAATATGCTTGAATGCAGCATCCCTTACTAGTAGAGGGATTTCACATACAGAAAATCAAAGAATATATTGATGGAAGACCTTACACGCATGGCTATATAGCAGGTTTAATAAATAGTAGTCACAGGTTACATAATAGTTCAAGGACTAATTGCTCATTTGAGGAGCATGAAAATAGTCATGAATCACCGTACATGAGTAGAGATGTAGCAAGATACATAGTTGTCAATGTTATTACTTCATTACATGCTGGTGATGAATTATTAGTGAATTATGGATGGCGTAGACCTCCAAGAGCACCTTTTAGCTAGTGAATAATGGA
>CM035406.1:209339794-209354794 GCA_020310875.1 Ceratopteris richardii
TTTCTTACCAAAAACTGCATATGGATGTATTTACAAATTTTGAAACCATAGAATTGATGACACAAAAAGGAATTATTCTTCTTTGAGTCTTTTGAATGCGCTTGACTTTGGAAAATCTCATGTACAAAGCTCATGTTCAACAAAGAATGAATCTAGAGTCTAAAGCTTTTTCTTTTTTCTCTAAATCTTTTATTGTGCCCTTCCCTCTGCTAAGAAAATTTTCTTCATTTGATATAAATATGTGAAAAAAAAAACTCAAATTAGGATATGAGTCAAGGACATGACCAATTCAAGCGATTAAGCTCATTGGAAGATTCAGATTGCATGTGAACTTCTATATCTTATTATTGGTTTAGAATTTGGAGAAACTTATACTACCATTGCATCCTGAACATGCCAAAACCCTAAGATTTACTATCTATTTGCATGAAACTGATACCCAGAGGTCTTGATAAGCTTTTTTGTACTAATTTTTAGACACTAGCGATTCAAGCGATTAGGTCCATCCAACATTTTTAGATGAACCTAATCACTTGAATTGGTCATATAGGCTCATCATATCTCGGTATCAAAATCATACAAATAGACAGTCAATCTTAGGGTTTTGGCGTGTTCCGAGTGCAATGGAAGTATTATTTTCTCCAAATTTTGAGCCAATAGTAAGATATAGAAGTTCACACGGAATATGAGGTTCAAGATGGTTTCCTTTGTGTCTAGGACATTAAGGATCTTGCATAGGGAGAAAACAAAAAATCTCAAGTAAGGGAATGAAACTAGGGCATGATTGATTCAAGCGATTTGGTCCATTCAAGGTCTTTTGATGGGCCTAATCGCTTGAATTGGTCATATGTCAAAATCATAAGAAATAGAGACTTTATGTCAAAATCATATGTCAAACCCATTTCTTTGGTCGATATCTATGAATGATGAGGAATAAGGGGATTGCATATGTCAAACCCATTTCTTTGGTCAATATCTATGAATGATGAGGAATAAGGGGATTGCATTGGTCATATGTCAAAATCATATGTCAAACCCATTTCTTTGGTCAATATCTATGAATGATGAGGAATAAGGGGATTGCATAAGAAGAAAACCAAAGAACTCAAGTATATGAATGAATCTAGGTTATGACCAATTCAAGCAATTATGCTCATCAAAGAATCTTCAATGGGCATAATCGCTTGAATTGGTCGTGTCTCAAAGATGAGTCATAAATGAAAGGGAAATGATTTTGAACATAGCTTAACCTCATACTCATCCTAAAGCAATTCTTCAGCATCAATTCTTTGAGGGCTTTAAGTCTAGATGCAAGGGACGACCGATGCAAGTGAATAGA
Source organism: Ceratopteris richardii (assembly GCA_020310875.1). Taxonomy (NCBI): domain Eukaryota; kingdom Viridiplantae; phylum Streptophyta; class Polypodiopsida; order Polypodiales; family Pteridaceae; genus Ceratopteris; species Ceratopteris richardii. The sequence goes on from CM035406.1 coordinate 209,341,134, forward strand.
GGCAATCAAAGATGGTCAAACATGTGCTATCGTTTGAATTGGTCGTGTATAAAATTTAGTACGAGTGCTCAGTGTGGGTACACAAAGTTGTTGAAGGTAGAAAAGGAAAAAAAGCTAACGGACGTGATATTTATGAAGGAAAAGAGACATTGGAGAATCCACATGGACCAATGAGTGCATACCATGTGGCAAGGCCTCAAGAATTCCAATGGTCAAATGATATGGATGAATAGAATTTTGACACATGGCAAGTTACACGTTGAGATCCATAACGATCAAATGACATGGATGGATGAAAATGTGCCACATGGTAATGTACGTTGGGATTCACAATGGTCAAATGATGTGGACCAGTCAAAAGGTACCATGTGGCATCAACAATCAGTAGATCTGAAAGTCTCTATATAAGCTCCTCAGCTCATTTGTGGCATTTTTCTTCTGCTCTCGAGTCTCACTCAACTCCCCATATTCTTCATCGTGTTTGTTTTTTTACTCTCTTTTGCAAGAAACAATCTCAACTCATTGCTTGTTGAAGTCTCTTGGTGTGCAATATGAGATATGCATTTCTTTGCTTTTTCAAGTGTTTTTTAAGTTGTTCTATATGGAGCATTCATTCATATAGCTAGAAATATGACACTTGTCTGAACATGACCAATTCAAGCGATTAGGCCCATCAAAGAAGCTTGGATGGTCCCAATAGCTTGAATTGGTCGTGTCCAAAGAGAAAAAGTATATGATGCATGTTTGCTTTTCCTCATTATAAAGAGTTTATCTTCATTTGATTATGTAATGAATTTCACATTTCAAAAGTTGTTGATGGAGAAACAAGACATTCAAGTTATTAGAGTCATTGGAGGAAGAAGGATGGTCCTAATTGCTTCAATTGATCATCTACATTGAAACCAAATTTTTTATTTATATTTGTTTTTCTTGAGTATTATAAATGTCGTACCATTGGTTTATGTTATGGCATGCACATGAAAACACTTGAGGGCTTGCATTATTCGACATGACCAATTCAAGCGATAAGGGTAGTCCGAGTACTTTGGATGACCCTAATCTCTTGTACTAGTCGTCTCCATTCATAACTTTCATTTGAAGTATATTTGCTTATTTGAATGTAAGACATGTATGATCATGGACCTTTGTCATGAAATACACAAGAGATCACTTAATGGCTTGCCTTTTTGGACACAAGTGATTCAAGCAATATGGGCAATCGGACAAGTTTAGGTGGCCCTTATCGCTTGAACTGGTTGTGTCTTTAATCCCTCCATTTGCTTTCTTTTTTCTTTCATATCTATAAGGATTATGTTTTCTGCTTTCTTGAAGATGAAAAAATGTGAAGAGTCCTTGATACATTTGGTTTAGATTTTATTTTGTACGGTCCTACTCCAGAAGTGTGAAGAGGTTGTGTCAAGAAAGGTCTTTGTCTTGGATCCACTTGTGATTGAGTGTATACTTTTCAAGCATGGAGAAATCAGTCCCATGCATTTTGATATTGTTTTAGTTTTGCAGTGTTTCCAAGCTTTTGAAGATGCACATATGATCGAGAATCTCCTCCACCACCTGCAAATAAGAAGACACAAGAAAAGAAGAAAGGACCTCCTATTCATTCTCAACTTAAGCATGTCCCAAAGAAAAGGGACAAAGGTGAAGGCTCCAAAAAGGAAAAGCATAAAAAGAAACAAAAGATGTACAATTTTTTATACCTATGATTAGCTCTAGATAGAAATCCCATGTATTTTCAGCATATGTTGGAAAATATTTATTTGTTCTATTTTGTTGTAAGTCCTAATTATTTACAAAAGGAACCCTTTAGAGCATTCTATTTAGAGAACAATGTATTAAGGAATGATGCCATTCTATCTTTATCTAGAAGATAGTATGTTTGTAATTCATGTTTGTACATAGAACTCAATATTTCAACTTCTAAATGTTGGTGATCTTTATTTCTCAAAAAGAGGAAGCATTTGTGGTGTGCCTGTCATTTAAGAGATCAATTAATATGATAAGTGGTTTAGCATTTATTTTTTCCCATTAATGTTATATCTTGATTTTTTTATCTTTGAAATGTAGTCCTTAGCTTGTATAACTAATATTCTGAAAAGAAAAAAGTCACGACCAATTCAAGCAAAGAGAGCAATCGGAGAACTTCCAATGGCCCTAATTCTCTGAATTGGTTGTGTCTTGTAATGCATGTACCATTTATTATTATGATGTCTCCAATGCCTATCCTCTATAAGTAATAATTTTGTAAAGAAAAACCACATGACCAATTCAAGTGATAAGGGTCAGTGGAGGTCTTTGGATGGACCTATTCGCTTGAATTGGTCCTACCTTTTCACATGTGTTGCATAAAGATTTAAAAAAAAGACATGATGAATTCAAGTGATTAGGGCACTCAGAGAACCTCCGATGGCCCTTATCGCTTGAATTGGTCGTGTCTTGTATCTCCTCCAATTTTTTTCATTTTATAATATTCCTTTGTTTTAATTCTATGTATAGCTTGTTAATTATTCAAGTGAATAATTTCCACATCTTTACATTTATCCTTCATTATCCATCTTTATACACTAGTTTTTACTAGTTGTTGTCTAGGAGGAAGTCTTTGAACAATATAAATTTTCCAAGACCAATGATATAAAGCATAACAAAGCCAATATGAATATGAAGAGTGCATACATAAAACAAAAAGTGACAAAAATATTTAGCACTCAATGTCTTTGTTTTCAACCAAGATAAAATATTATCATTTTTGGTGGGAAAAAAGGGCAAGAGTGGTTACATTCTTAAAGGTTGGAACTTGATCACTTTGGGTGGCAAGAAGGTAATGCAAGATAGTGTTTTCTCTAATCTAATGTTTACCATTGCACCATAAATTGAGAACTATGGTGAAACCTCATCAAGGTACTCTAGAAGCTCTCTAACATTTTGAAGTTTCCAATTTGCAATGAAAAATATTTTCCTAGGTTGAAAATTTGGATGCATCTGTAATTCTAACTCAAATTGTGGAGAGTCAGGCTACAAACTTTTCTTCCACCTTCTTTTGTCATATCCTAAAACTAGAGATTGTTGAGATATTTGATATGAAATCAAAAGAGAATTTGTACTAACTTTATGTAAAATGATGTCACCTAGTTTTTGAACTTCTTTGTTATCCCACTCCCTATTGAAAGCATCATCAATCTCTGAAATTGAAACTCTCCTATTCAACCACATTGTTTTTGTTTTTTGTAATCACAGTATTTAGAACATGATACAAAAATGTGAAGAGGAAAAAACCATTAAATTAATCCTTCAAGAAATTCAGCTTGTTGACATTGCCCTTTGAATGTCATCTTTCATCTTGCACAGAAAATGTGTACCTGTTGATTGATCAGGAGACTCCAAATCTAATGAAGAGATGTAAAGGAACAGGTAGTAGTACAAGATTTCCATATGCATTCCTTCCTGAGGGAACCTTATATTCTACAAAATAGACAAATAACTGAATGCTATTGAAAAATGTAGCGCGTTGTCTGCATAGTCCTTGTGAAGAGCTTTGAATGTTCTTGTTAAACATTCAACATGTTGCCACTCTTGAACATTAGAACGAAAAATACCTACAATAAAAAAATAGATATCTTGTAAAACAAAAACAACTAAAAATGATTGAAAAGCATTGTTAAACTTCGCTTACAGTATGATAAGAAATGTAGATGATTGTTTAGCACCAGATCCTTAGCATTGTGTAGATTCTGAACTCCTGCAAACCAGCCATGTCTTCTTAATTTGAATATGATAATATGACCCTTCCAATAGTTTTCTGTGTCATCTCTTTCAACTCGCCTCACTTTATGGGCACCTCTGCAACTAGGAAGGATAGTCACGCAATCATTTATCTACACAGAAAGAGGTTTCCATACGGAATCCTCTTTTCAGTTCTAAACCTGACATGAGGCTACACAATTGGAAGGACGATGACAAGTAGAAGCCATTCAAACACTCAGAGAAACAATAGAGAAAGCTCAAAGCGAGAAACCGAGACTCACAAACTTCACGAGTATTTATAGATAAAATTTGATGTACATAGGGAAAACCGAGACTCACAAGCTCTTGATTTGATGTATCAAGTGTGTTCGAAGAATCATTGAATTTTGTGAACCCAAAAATATTTCGTATCTTCAAAAATCTCTTCGCGCTATATTTTGGGAAAATTGCAGTCTTCCTCATTCCCAAAACATGGTTCAATTTGAGCTACTCAAAAATTGTAGCTTGTTCATAGTGATATTTGTGGTCCTATGTAGACACCCTTCTTTGGGAACTACCTTTACTTCATCACTTTCATTGATGATTTTTCCAGACATGCATGGGTATATCCATTGAAGGCAAAGTTTGAAGTGTTTATGTGCTTCAAACAGTTTTTGGTTTTGGCTAAAATCTGTCAACATGTAAAATGGCCATCCTCCATTTTGATCGGGGGGGGGGGGGGGGGGAGGGGGGGGCAATATATGTCTTCTGATTTCAATGCATTTCTGGTCGAATGTGGGATAAAACATCAGTGTACAGTGCCATATATACCTCAACATAATGGAGTTGCTGAAAGGAAGAACATGTCGTTCATGGAGATGGCAAGGTGTATGGTCAAGAGTTAGGCTTTACCACATAGTTTCTGGCTTGAGGTTGTTATGTGTGCAACTGTACTTAATAGGTGTCCCACTAAAGCATTGTAGTCTATCACTCAATATGACGTTGGGCATGGTTGCAAGCCATCAGTGGCTCACCTGCATGTCTTTGGTTGTCTAGCATATGCATTAGTGCCTAAACAACAGCGCAAGAAATTGGATGATCAAGCAGTGAAATGTATTTTTGTTGGGTACAGTTCTATGATCAAAGGCTATCGTCTGCATCATCCACAAACTAGAAGCATTTTGGTTAGTTGTGATGTTGTTTTTGTGGAAGATGTTATTCAGCCATTACTTTCACGTACTAAGGAGACATCAATTAGCTCCAAAGACATGTTTGACACTTTGCTACCTTTTTTTACAGGTGGACAATTTAGTGCTAGTCCAAATGATCCAATTTCCCAACCTTTACAGGTTTCACATGATGATGCAGACCATTCCATTTCTGATGGAGATTTACATGATGCACTTATTGATGAAAGATCTAATATAGAGCAGGCAAAGACTATGCCTAAATGGTTGGTGCATACTTTGCGAGATAGCAAATTAGATACATCTCTATCATATTGTACTCATTCAGGCTCTCATAGTGCTTCTTTTGCATCATATTGCTATGCTATGGCTGCCTCTAGTCTCTGCGATGAGAATGAGCATGTTTTCTTTGATGAAGCACAAAATTCAAAAAATTGGATACTTGTTATGCAATCAAAATATGATGCTATTATGGTATGTGTTCTTTATTGTGACTTGCCTCCTAGCAAGAAGGCCATTGGCACTAAGTGGATATACAAGATGAAGCATAAGCCTGATGGATAAATTGATAGGTATAAGGCTAGGCTTGTTGCAAAGGGTTATGCTCAAGAAACAGGCATTGATTTTGTTGAGACATTTTCTCCTACATGTTGAATGACTATTCTTCATAGCATCTGTGCACTTGCAACTCATCATGATTGGAATGTACATCAATTGAACATTAAAACTGCATTTCTGAATGGTGTCTTGCATGAAAAAGTGTATGTTTTCAGCCCTGTGGTTTTGTGCAAAAAGGGCATTAAAACAAAGTGTGCAGGTTGAAAAAGGCATTATATGGTTTGAGGCAAGCACCACGTGGTTGGTATGAAAAGATATATGCCTACCTAATTGCACATGGTTTTGAGAACACTCCAACTAAGAGCACCTTACATGTTAAACATACAAATGATGTGCTTCTAATCATTGTTGTCTATGTTGATGACATGCTGCTCACAGGTATTCATGTTGCTGATTTTAAGGCTGATTTGCATGCCTCATTTGAGATGTCAAATTTGGCGCATCTGCATCATTATTTGGGCATTCAGTTTATGCAATTTGATGGTGGAATAGCTTTGTGTCAAACCAAATACATTTACACATTATTGCAGCATTTTGGCCTTGAAGAGTGTAAACCTATTGCCACTCCTATGGAGACATGTTTATGATTGAGTCTTCATGATGTTGGAGATGCATTTGATGTTGTTCTCTATCAGCAAGTTGTTGGATGCTTGGTTTACTTATGCATTACTCGGCTAGATATTGAGTTTGTTGTCTCATAGATGAGCAAGTTTATGCATTGCCCAGGTGTCAAGCATTGGCAAGCGGTTAAGCGCATTTTTTGCTACTTGAATGGTACCTGGCTACTTTGATTGTTTTATGCCAAGGGGTGATCACCACCACCATATTTGCATGATTTTTTCGACTCTAACTAGGTTGGTTCCTATGACACTAGTATGCCCACTAGTGGTTTTTGCTTCATGCTTGGTAGCTCATGCATATCGTGGTTGAGCAAGAAGCAGACTATGGTGGCCTTCTAGTTGTGAGGCTTATTATAGGGAAGTTTTCATAGTGACTATTGATTGTGTTGATGGAGAGTGTTAATCTCCAAAAGAACAAGCTATTCTTGATGTTATACCACCTCTATATCAAGAATAACTTTAAACTCCAACCAATTTTGGAAGACAAGTGCCAAACTATCAAGAAATTAGCTAACTGTGAAGAAAGTCATTTCTCATAAAAGTCTGCTGCACCTTAATCACTCATTGACTAATCATTTGTGTAAAGTTTTTTATAAAACTTTGTAGAATGTTTTGCTTAGAGATTGCGCACCTCCTCCAAGTTAAAACACTTCAAAAGCTTGAGTAGATTATGAGAAATGATTCAAACAATCTACCTATGTCTGAAACTGTCTCTCTATAGAGTCGACTTTGACACCTGCAACTTCTAAGACATGGTTCTCCAAAACTAGAACCCGTTTAAGCAAACGCTTTTAGCCATAGATGTCTTACCTTCCAACTTAAATTTTGACTCCTCATTTGTGTAAAACTTTACACTATGCACTGAGTACTGTCCATTTCTTTGACCATCGAATCTGCACCTGTTTCAGAAGACACTCAACACTTTCTCACATATAGATGTTCCTATCCAAAATTCTCTCAGCCTGTTTACAATTGAACTCTCAAACTTTAACCATAGATAGATTAACTATGGACTTAGATGTGTACAAAAGGATTTCTCATAAGATTAAGCACAGAAGGAGAACTAGAGAAAAAATCGACGTGCAATTCTCTAAAAAACTTTTCCTTATCTTAACTCTTCATACATCTGATGGATGATACATACAATGTTCATCATCTACTCCTCTATCTTTCATCTTACACTCTCTTACACTTCTTATACGACTATGAGCATGTACTTATATATACATATGAGTACTGATTCGTCATTACTTCAAGTATATTGAAGTATATACATAACTAATGTACATATAATTTAAAGAACTTTGCTATCTGAATCTTCTCTTTACTTCATGAAATTGATCTTCAATCTTTCCTTCATCTCTTCACTTCTAGGCTTTATATAATCACCGATTGTTGATTTTACTGCTCCAACACCTCCCCCTCAATCATCAATTGTGATTACCTGCATCCTTTTTATCCCTGTCATATCGTTAAATCTCTGCAACTTTGGTCCATCCAAACTTTTTGTCATCATATCTGCAAGTTGATCTTTTGTAGGAGTATGCATAACTTCTATTTCTTTATCAACAACCTTCTCTCTTAAAAAATGATACTGAATCTCAATGTGTTTAGTTCTAGCATGAAATACAGGATTTGCTGCCAAATATAAAGAACTCATATTGTCTCCACAAATGATAGGAGTACTCTGAACAATATCAAAACTCTTCATAAGAGTCTTTAACCATATTACTTCTTTTGCAGCTTCTACCATGCCTTTGTATTCTGCTTCTGTAGATGATAGAGCAACTGTATGTTGCTTCTTAGAACACCATGAAATTAGCTTATCTCCCACATAACACAAATATCCATGTGTTGATCTTCTATCATCAGAATTACCTGCCCAATCTGTATCACTGTATATTTTGACCCTTGTATCTGAAGTAAATCCATAATACAAACCTTCTTTAAGTGTGCCCTTGATGTACCTAAGTACTCTTTGTCCTGCAATCCAATGTTCCTTTCTAGGACAATGCATGAATTGAGATAGAACTCCAACTGCATATGATAAAGCATGCCTTGTTAATGTAGCATAAATCAAGCTACCCACCAAACTCTGATAGAGCTTCATATCTTTGAATTCTTCTCCTCCATATCTAGTCAATCTGTGATTTACTTCCATTGGAGTTGGTGCTATCCTGCAATCTTCCATTTTAAATTTGGTGAACAAATTTTTCAGATACCTTTCTTGAGTTACATATACTCCATCTTGAGTATATGAAATCTCCATTCCCAAAAAGAATGACAAATTTCCCAAATCACTGATTTTGAATTCTCTTTCCATCTGTTTCTTAATCATGTGTATACCTTTATCATCTGTTCCTGTAAGTATTATGTCATCAACATAAATACAAACATAAATAAAGCCATCCTCACTTGCTTTGACTAGCAAGCTACTATCTGCCTTTGATGCTTGAAATCCAAGTTCCTTCAAGAACTTTACAAGCCTATAATTCCATGCCCTTGGGGCCTGCTTCAATCCATACAAAGCTCTCTTGAGCTTACACACATAATTTGGATACACTTGATCTTTGAAACCATCTGGTTGTTCCATGTAGACTTCATCTGAAATAAAACCATTGAAAAATGCATTATTCACATCTAATTGAGATAATTTCCAACCTTTGCAAGCAGCAATTGCTATGAGTGTCCTTATGGTTGTCATCTTTGCAACAGGACTATATGTTTCATCATAGTCCACACCATATGTCTGTGCATATCCCTTCACAACAAGCCTGGCTTTGTATCTAGATATACTTCCATCTGCAAATCTTTTTGTTTTGTAAACCCACTTACATCCAATGATTTTCTGACTATTTGGCTTAGGAACTAAATCCCAAGTCTCATTTTCCATCAATGCATCAAATTCCTCTTGCATAGCTTTTTCCCAATTCTTCTTCCCTTTGGCTTCATCATATGTAGATGGATCTTCATCTGCTTTCAACATGTAAGCATAATCTTTAGTAGTCAAGAATGAAGTATCATAGCTATACCTTGTAGGTTGCCATTTGTGTCTGGATGACCTTCTGAGTTCTCCACTTCTTGAAGTTTCTGGTTCATCACACTCTGGGTCAAATCTTGGCATTTCTTCAACTTCAACCTGTACTTCATTGTTCTCCTCTTCATCAAATATCTGACCCTTTGACTTACCTTTCTTTTGATTCACAACTTCTTCAACATCTGCATGCACATTAAGTGTACCTGCATACCAAGTACCTTGCTCATCAAATGTAACATCCTTAGACACAAGGAATTGCTTTGTGGATGGACTCCACAACCTATAACCCATTTGCTTGTCATCATAACCAATGAATACATACTTTTCTGCTTTAGGTTCCAATTTATGCCTCAATTGAGATGGCACATATGCATATGCCAAGCATCCAAATATTCTACAATGATCCAAGGTAGGTCTTTTACCCCACCAAGCTTCATATGGTGTCATACCCTGCAAGGCTTTACATGGTAAATATTGACCAAATATGTGGCTGTGTTTACAGCCTCAGCCCACAAATAATTTGGACAATTTTTCTCCTTCATCATGGATCTTGCAAACTCAACAAGAGTTCTATTTCTTCTCTCTGCTACCCCATTTTGTTGAGGAGAGTACCTGCAAGTAACCTCTCTCTTTATACCTGCATTCCACAAGTAGTCACTGAACTCATTAGAGAAATACTCTCCCCCTCCATCTGACCTTAACCTCTTCAATTTTTGTCCTGTAATTCTTTCTGCATATGCATGATAGTGTTTAAATGTATTAAACACTTCTGACTTGTCTTTGATCACATAGATTGTAATCCATCTGGTAGCATCATCAACATATATGACATAATATCTTGAACCATTTATACTGAAATCCTTTGAAGGACCCCACACATCTGTATGTACCAATTCAAGTCTTTCTGAATACATAAAACCATGCTTATTATATGATTTCTTATGAGCCTTACCTAACTGACATGCTTCACATCTGTATGTCATGTGTTGACCTGCAATATTAGGCAATCCAAACACTGAACCATTGTTTATCATTTCTTTGATACCTCTTTCATTAAAATGTCCAAGTCTTTTATGCCAAAGATCCAATTCAAACATCTTTTGCTCTCCATATGTAAACATAGCATGTCCAATATTACCTTGTATCTTTAATGTGAAGAGCCTTCCTTCCTTCTTTCTTGTAACAATTTGTTTATACCCTTGACTAGGGTCTTCAACATAAACTCCATCATTAGTGAACCTTATCTCATATCCTTTTTCCACAATTTGTCCTACACTGATCAAATTCTTTGGAATTGTAGGAACATACAGAACCTTACTCAAGAGAGTGCTTCCATCTTTGGCTTTGACTGAACCAATTGACTTTACTTTGTGCTTTGTATTATCACCTGTTTGAATTGTATGATTGATTGCATTATGATCTAGATCAGTCATCAAAGCAATGTTTCCACTCAGATGGTTGCTACATCCTGAATCAATATAAAATACTCTCATGTCTTCATGTGAGGCTTCACATGTTGCATTCATAATAAGAGTCGAATCTTCTTTCTAATCTGATGCATAATTGTAGTAGGTGTTATTATAGGATTGATTTTGGAAGTTTCTTCCTCCACCTCTTCCAAAAGAATTCCTACCACCTCTACCTCTAAAGTTTCCTCTCTGATATCTGCCACCTCTTCCTCTTTGATTAAAGTTCTGATTAAAATTACCATTGCTTTGATTATTATGCCAACAATCATGAGATAGATGATTTGTCTTACCACATATCCAACAAGCTCTGACATTATCTTTGTTATTTTTGCCTCTTCCTCTACTTCTGCCACTTCCTCTTCCTCTTAGGAAGTTTGCTTGACTTGAAGTACCTTCATCTTCAACTGATTGTTGCTTTCCTTTGCTAGCTTTCTTCTTGTCTTTAGAATACATTGCATGACCTGCACTCTTATCAACATCTCCTTTGATATCATTCTCAAAAGTTAGCATATGTCCTAACAATTGATTCAAATCAGGAGTGAAATGATCTAATGAAAGTTCTGTAGACAAAATAAAAGGCTTCCACTTCTCATCTCCTCTAAGTCCTGTGAGAATTTGTCTTACCAACTTATCTTCTTCAATATCTTCATCAACTGCACCTAAAGAATTAGCAATGTCTTTCATCTTTGTCACATAATCAGATATTGATTGTGAAGCCTTCTTCTTGAAGGTAGTAAACTTTGCCCATAAGGATGCCTTCCTAGACTTTGTGGTATTTTGGAAATGCTCTTCCAAAGCATTCCATATATCACTTGCACTTTCCAGACCTCTAATGTGAGGTAGCAAGTAATCATTGACTGCCATATAGATAATGCTCCTAGCTTGAACATCTCTCTTCATCCAGTTCTTCAAATCTGATAATTCCTCCCTAGTTGGAACACTAGGATCTCTGAATTGAGGCTTTTCTTCTTCTCCTGTAATATAACCTATCAAGTCTTTGCTCATTAGATGAGCTTCCATCCTCATAGACCAAGCTGGATAATTTTCTCTATCCAACTTTTCAATTTGGAGACTATCTCCCATCTTTGCTTCACCTGTAGTCTCAAATCTTTAGTCCTTATAAGAAATGAATGTACCTTGGCTTCGAATGTTGCTCCTTCTGATCCTTTTGATAACTTTTATGTGTCTTCCTTCAGTCTTCCTATCACACTTTCTTCTTTTGAACCTTCAAGATGTGAAATTTGTATGTCTGCAATAGTCGGAGTCTTCCTTTCCTCAATTTTGATACTTCCTGCTCTGATACCACTGATGGAGAGTGTTAATCTCCAAAAGAACAAGCTATTCTTGATGTTAGACCACCTCTATATCAAGAATAACTTTAAACTCCAACCAATTTTGGAAGACAAGTGCCAAACTGTCAAGAAATTCGCTAACTGTGAAGAAAGTCATTTCTCATAAAAGTCTGCTGCACCTTAATCACTCATTGACTAATCATTTGTGTAAAGTTTTTTATAAAACTTTGTAGAATGTTTCGCTTAGAGATTGGCACCTCCTCCAAGTTAAAAAACTTCAAAAGCTTGAGTAGATTATGAGAAATGATTCAAACAATCTACCTATGTCTGAAACTGTCTCTCTATAGAGTCGACTTTGACACCTGCAACTTCTAAGACATGGTTCTCCAAAACTAGAACCCGTTTAAGCAAATGCTTTTAGCCATAGATGGCTTACCTTCCAACTTAAATTTTGACTCCTCATTTGTGTAAAACTTTACACTATGCGCTGAGCACTATCCATTTCTTTTACCATCGAATCTGCGCCTGTTTCAGAAGACACTCAACACTTTCTCACATATAGATGTTCCCATCCGAAATTCTCTCAGCCTGTTTACAATTGAACTCTCAAACTTTAACCATAGATAGATTAACTATGGACTTAGATGTGTACAAAAGGATTTCTCATAAGATTAAGCACAGAAGGAGAACTAGAGAAAAAATCGACGCGCAATTCTCTGAAAAACTTTTCCTTATCTTAACTCTTCATACATCTGATGGATGATACATACAATGTTCATCATCTACTCATCTATCTTTCATCTTACACTCTCTTACACTTCTTATACGACTATGAGCATGTACTTATATATACATATGAGTACTCATTCGTCATTACTTCAAGTATATTGAAGTATATATAGAACTAATGTACATATAATTTAAAGAACTTTGCTATCTGAATCTTCTCTTTACTTCATGAAATTGATCTTCAATCTTTCCTTCATCTCTTCACTTCTAGGCTTTATATAATCACCAATTGTTGACTGTACTGCTCCAACATGTGTGTGGCTCACACACCTTATGGCTGATTTTGGTGTTGGTCAGTCTTCTACCACCACTATCTTCATTGACAATCAGAGCACATTGCTAGTTGCCAGGAACCCTGTGTTCCATGGTCGCAACATTGAGGTGCTCTATCATTATGTCACGGAGAGGTTCTTTGCAGGAGAGATGAGTTTGGCATATGTGCCCATGCAGGAGAACATTGCAGACGTTTTCACAAAGGCTCTGTCTAGGGAGAAGTTTCAAGCTTTTTGCAAAGCTTTGGGCTTACTTTCTTTTGTGGATTGATTCCACATAGCTTGGCACCCCATTATACATGAGTGCCAGCTCCTTGTTCCCGCATCACTCCCGAGGGGATTTGTTGATATATTTAGGTAGTGATGTGTGTGAACACACTAGGATCATTGGGGCACATTTTTTCTTCTTTAAGAGGTCTTTCCCCCCGGCTTGTATATATAGCTATAACCCTAACGGGTCATATATCTATGTACATTCTCTTGGTAATACATTAAGTACTGTGTGTTGTGTTTCAAGCTTCTTCTTCTTTCCTTGTGCTGTTTACATACTTCCATAGACCTCAAACTCCAACATCTCTCTCTCTCTCTCTCTCTCTCTCTCTCTCTCTCTCTCTCTCTCTCTTTCTCTTTGTGTGTGTGTGTCTA
>CM035406.1:209357294-209384794 GCA_020310875.1 Ceratopteris richardii
GGAATGTATCACACTCCCTTCCATGGATACTCATCAAAGATTTTATTGGACCTATGAATCTTCCTAGTCTCAAGTAAATACGTTTTGTGTATCCCTTTCCCTCTCTCCAATCTTTCTTGGCGTCAACTGACTTGGTGCCTTAGATTCCAGCTCTAAATCACTTGTCAAATTTTTGTAAAAATGAAATTCCAAATGATATTGCAATTAACCTGATATATCTTGTGATTTATAGCTTGGGTCCCTATATTTAATTTCTTCTTGTCTACCCATAGTCACTGAGAACTCCTCTTACTCTTATAAGCAATACAATATTGATGTGACTACTATCATTGGGATAAGTAGTCTCTACCCTAGGGTTTATATATTTGAGCATGTCTTGTGTCCTCAATGATTCCTTGGGATCAAATTTGGGAAATAAAAAATGGTTAAGGGCTAGAGCGATGTAAAAAGAGACCTCTTGATTGATGGGTTATCTAAATAACATAAGGATTCCCCTCTAAATTACTAAGCCACTCAATAAAGTGATGGATTACTAAGCCACTTAATAAAGTGATGGATTGCCTAATATACGAGGCATGTCTCCCATGCTAAGTGATGGTTAGTCAATTTGATTAGGGTTCAACAATATGATGGATAAGCTATATTTGTTGACAACATGATGCTCCTACATCATCTACATTTATATCCACATGAGTGCATCTCCATTTTGTATCTAGGAGGCGCTCCATTTCCATTTTATTTCCATTTTATATTGTATCTCTTTTGTATTTGGGTACCTTGCCATTTTCTTCTACCATTGTATTCATTCTCCTTTAGGGGAACTATCCCACATGAGATGTACTTTGGAGAGCCCCTCCCAAATCTATATAAGGAGGCCTCTCCCCCCATTTGTACTTGGTTAGAAGCTTGAGGAGTCTACTCCATGCTCTTCACAAGATCATTTCTAATCCATGTCAGTTTACCCATTTCTTGGTCTACTCACTTTGAGTCTCTCACACTCTTTCTTTTGTGAGTACACTCTTCTTTTCATTTTGCTTCCGTGAGTGTACTCTCTACATGGTATCAGAGCATTAGGTGGAGGTCTTGGTGGTGCATTTGGTAGTGTTTTGGTGGTGGTGGTGCTTGAGTTTGGTGGTGTTGATATCCACTCATTTGGAGAAGCCTTTTTCCATAATTGTACTCTTTAGGGCCTCATTTTGCCCATTTGTCAACCCTCCCACCCTTCTTCTTTATCATTTTGTACCCCCTTTAACCCCATTTTCCCTCCCTCCTGTAAAGAGAGATGGTGGATGCAATCCAAAGATGAGTTGGTGATGCTACAACCAGCTTCACACCAGCCAACTGAGACTTCAGACTTGGTTAGTAGATTTAAGCTTCCTAAATCCACAAAAAAATCACCCAAGTTTTTTGGAACAAGTATCTACAAATTTTGAGTCAAGACAGACTAGTTGCAAAATGATTAGGTCCCAAAACTTGTTATTTTTGTACATACACCTGCAGGAAAAAATGAATAGTGCTCTCAACTTGGTAGGAATTAGAAAAATTCCTTTTGGACATAGAAAATAGAATTAGATGTCTTGTTAATCCAAGTTAAAACACTTCAATTGATCAATTGAGCGCTGAGAACAAGATTTAGCAAAATCTGGGACACTCCCACCATTTTCGAGGCTCTACAAAGATTTGACTAGACAACAGAAAAACATAGATTTCTCACAAACAATAAATCCGATGAGCGTGAAATTTTGTCTCATAAACTAGACTTAAAGAGAAATCCAATGCACTTTAAAATGCTGAAAATAGTTATGTATAGCCCAAGATATGAGCTTTTGAAGTTACTGTTTTGAGTGAGTATAACAGAGAATAAAACATAGAAGAAGTAAATGATGAATGTATAGATTCACATATAATTACAACCACATTGGCAATGAATACTTGCACAATGGGAGTAGAATGATAGAGCTATGGAATAAGCTCTTCAGTCTCTACAAATGAACATGAATTGGGCATGAATCAAGCTCTCTAATGGCGACTTCCTTCTTGATCTTTTTATAGCTACTTTGGAGGTAGTTTTGAATTTGAATTCAAATAACTTCACCTAAAGGTGATGATAGGAATCAGGAGATCTTCTCTCAGCTGATGGATTTGTGATTTTAGGTAGTTAGAGCCACGAATTTCCTTTTTACATCATGGATGACTTAAGCCATTCTTTCTTTCACAATTACAAGAGATAAAATATACTCTTTTACAATAGGTGTTGATATGTCTACACATATGACTACAAATGAACATAAATCAAATCATATCAAGGATGTAGGCTTGAGTAAAATGCATCAACAACTCCCCCTCAAGCCTAACATGCTTGGCCTCCAAATAAGTCTTCAATTGTCCTTGATTTCTTGCAAGCCAATCATCAACTTGAATCTACTCAATTTTGTACCATCAAGAGCATTAGTCAAAATGTCTGCACATTGCATATCTGTAGAGACATAGGATAGTTGAATATCCTTGCTCATTAGCTTGTCCCTTACATAATGGTAGTGGACTTCAATATGCTTGGTTCTAGCATGGTATACCAGATTAGTTGCAAGATGTAGTGAGCTTCTATTGTGACAAAAAATGTGAGGTGTTGAACAATGAAGTCCAAGATCTGTACACAAAGATTTTAACCACATGATTTCTTGAGTTGCATTAGCCAAACCTCTATATTTGGCTTCAGTAGAAGATAATGCCACTGTTGGTTGCTTCTTGGATGACCAAGAAATGATTTTTGAACCTACAAATGATATATACCCGGATGTGCTTCTTCTATCATCTCTAGATCCGACCCAATCCGCATTTGAGTAGGCCTTTAGCTCAATATCTGAAGTAAATGGATAAAACAACCTTCATTCATGGTCCCATTTAGGTACTTGAGGACTCTCTTGGCTGCTTCCATATATGTTCTTCTCGGCTTATGGATAAACTAACTCAATATGCTAACACTATAACATATATCCACCCTTGTAACTGTTGCATAGTTCATATTTCCGACCATGCTTTGATAGCTTATGATGCCTTCAATTGGCTCTCCTTCATAATCAATAAGCTTATGATTTTGCTCCATAGGTTTACCTGCACACTTGGTGTTTTCCATCTTGAACTTGATGAGTATGTCATGCACATACTTCCTTTGTGTGATGTACATACCTGAACCTGTGTAGATTAACTCCAATCCAAGAAAATAAGTGAGTGGCCCAAGATCACTTGTTTTGAACTCCTCCAAAAACAATAGGCAAATGCATTCAGGTTCAGCTCATTCCATATATAAATTATTGAAGCAAAAGTTATTTGCATACACTTATGGTGGAGAGTCAAAGATAGAGAGAGTGAGAGAGAGAAAAAAAAGGACACAAAGAACATATAGGTAAAAACAAAATTTTCTATTTATCATTGTATTACATCACAAAGTATGCCTATCAAAGGGTACAATATACACATGTCATGGGTTATTTCCTCTAATTCTTCTTGCTAGTTGAATGTCTTTGGGTTGTATGGTTACTCTCTTGGCATGGATAGCACACAGGTTAGAGTCCTCAAGCATGGAGATGAGGTAGGCCTTAGCTGCCTCTTGAAGCACTTCAAGTGCTATCCCTTGTATTCATAGACATGCACAGTAGCTTTGTAGTTCTTCTTTTACTACCCTTAAGTGTGTGCATCCATGTGAAGGATAGGCCACCAAAGACCTACAAACAAAATTGCTTTGATCACTCAGTGAGTTCCAAAGTGTCCTCCTATCACACCTTGGTGTGCAGTTTCTAAGATCTTTAGATATTCACTTTAATGGACATATAGTCTTAGGTATTTTTCTCATTCATGCCTATATAGATTATCTCCAATGAGTGTGTAGTCTTGAGCCTCCTGCTTTAGACTCCTTCTCTATGCTAAAGTCGTTTCTTGAGGGAATGTTCTCTTCCTCAGAAAGTCAACTAAAGGATTGCTCCAATCTGGTCTTAAAGACACTTGATACAGAGTAGCATGCTCCACTGGAGGTGTATTAATACACGTTGGACAATCCTTACACATCCTATAGAGGTCTACTTCTATAGCTGACCAATATACACCTCATCTTCTCATAGTTTGTAGGGTTCAATGTTTTGAATGGTGTTGCTCTAATGCACCTATGTGTCCTAATTGCAACCGTTTAGTATATTCTTCTTCTTCCACACAACAAGCTAATACTCCTTGATTAGTGTGCTTGTATATACTTCCTACCACTATATGATAGTTTTGGGATTTAGCCACCTCTTTATCCTTGTTCTCATTATGGGATGTTCGGGTCCAAAAGTGAGAATAGGTACAATCCTTCTAGCCCAATTGGGTACTATTTATGCGTTGAACAAGTAAGCATTAGGAAGTTCATCTAATACTCCTTGCGATGATTCTCCTAAAGTTAGTTTAGAAAGATGATCCACGTGAAGGTGATTCTTGCCTTTTTGGACAACTACTTCAAAATCATATTCCATTAGTAAAAGGAACCATCTTACTAATCAGCCTGTGTTGCAAGTTTTGTCCACTAGGTATAGTAGAGCTTGGTGATTCATAAATAACTTAAACTTGTTTGCAAGCAAATAATGTCTAAACTACTTGACCACATACACCAAGCCTAATCCTTCACTCTCTATAGTGATGTGGTTTCTCTCTGCGACATTCAATCGCTTACTTGCATAAGCAATTGGAAGTGATGTTTCCTTCACCCATGGGTTGTAACAGTGCACATCCAATAGCATAATTGGAAGCATACACATGAACATGGAATGGCTTGGTCCAATCTGGTGTGGTTAGAATTGGTATTGAACATAATCGTCATTTGAGCTCATTGAAAGAGTTTTCACACTCTTTGTTCCACTCAAAGTTAATAACTCGTATACCTATGGATAAAGCATTGGTAATATCCACAATGACCCATGAAAGCTTGTAATTCCTTGACAGTCTTTGGTCTAGTAGTTCTGCATTGGCTCTAACCTTATCTTTGTCCATTGAAATCCCATTCTTTGACATTGTGTCCTAGAATCTTGCCTTGCCTGACCATGAAGATGCACTTCTCTATATTCAAGCATACCTGATATTCTCTACATTTGTCAAAGATTTTTTTAGGTTCAAGAATTTCGGTTTTTTTGATGTTGCAGTGGGCACACAAGTCATCAACATAGACCTCTAGATTCTTTTGCAAGAATTCCATAAAGACGTGACACATCAACCTTTGAAAGGTAGCAGGGGCATTGGTGAGCCCAAATGGCATCACACAAAATGCAAAGATACCCCATTCTGTAGTGAAAGCTGTCTTTTGTTGGTCCTCAAGGCAATGGCTACTTGATTGTAACCTGAGAATTCATAAGAAACCTACAAAATTCCTTGCATGCTACATGTTCTAAGAGATGCTCGGTATTTCCTTCTTCTCCTTCGATCTTGTCTCCTATCTTGTCCAAGGGTATCCCTGGCATCATCTTATGTGATCCTACCTGAGAGTCTAGTTTAGCTTCTTTGGGCACTTGGTTAGCTATGTGCTTCCATAGTTCAGGTTTAATCTTGAGTTGCTCCTCTAAAGTGAGGTGACACTACACTTAAGTGTTCTTTGCTACTTTTGTGTTCCTTGGTAGAACTGATTCCTTGTTCCTTACCATAATTTTGGGGCTCTCATATGAATAGATTTAGAATCCCATGGGTCTGTGAAGTGAGGCATTTCCTACAAGGATTTGGATTCAAAGTCTAATCTTTCACTTAACTGCATGTCTTATTGTTCCTCATAGATAGATGGAATGTCCTGAGGGATTTGATCAGGAAGATCATCCACCATTTCAATAGGAGGAGGGTTCTCACTCTTCTTGGACCATTTCTCCTCTTGAATTTCTCTCAAGAATCCTAGGAGTAATTGTTTAGAGAGGAATAACTTCCATCATCCGTGGAATTGAGAACATAATATTTTTTGGGGGGTAAGCTTAACCTTTCACTTCCACTACTATGAGCCTTTAGTGTAGTCAATGTCGTGGCTTTAGCTATCAACCACTCTAATCTTTCTAATAGTCCTTCAAAATGTAATTATGAGTTTGTTGAGTTAGTGTAATTGAAAAGACGGCCTGCATCAAACATATCTTGAGCCACTTCTACCATTTTTGCACAAAGCTTGTTCCTCTCAATCTCTAGGTGACCTTTTGGATAACACTTATCTAACTCTCTCACATTCAGACCTTCTCGAATTTTGGCCAGATATGCCTTGAACATCATGTATTAATTTTTTGGAATAGGGTCTACTAGGACTACTCTGGACGGTGATGGTACAAATGGATGGTTTTGATGAGATAAGGGAGGTGGGATTTGAGAGTGTTTGGGATGGGATCTCTGTCAATTTTGTTTTCATTTCCTTTAGAATTTCTTCTAGTTTTCTCATCTTTCTTGCCCATTTTCTTTTCATTCTCTCTCGGCTATCCTTCCTAGCTCTAGTTCTTTTCCTAGCTCTAGTTCTTTTCCTAGCTCTGCTCTCTGACTCACTGGCCTCTAATTTCTTCACTTGATCCATGCTTTTGTTTTATTGTAGTTCTTGGGCTTCAGTTACTACTTGCACGGGGGTTGTAGTGGTTACATTTCCACTAGAATCCACAACCAAGACAATAACATTAATTGGCAAGATTTTTAGGATAGTCTCTTAAGAGATGCTCCTTTCCACAATCGAGACAAAATCCTTGAATAACCACCGGTTGGGGTTGCCTTGGTGGAGGAAGTGGACAATCACGAATGAAATGATCTCCTTGACATATGTAACATGGTCCTCTCAGTGCTCGGGCCCTCATTTGCCTTGCTTGGGGCCTAGCGTTAGGATTTACATACATCATGTAGGAGTATTCAAGCTCCCAACTTGGTTCAATGGGTGTTTCATAGGAATAGACTGCATTATGCTCAAGTAAATCCATGTAGTAAACTAGATGGCTATCCACATGGGTCAAATCAAAACTATGAGCATTAGAATCACTTTTTGAAATCAATGGGGGTGCCGGCACTAGGGCTCTATTCAGATTATCCTCTATTGCAGCATATTTGATTGGAATAACATTGGCAAGGGGTGGAGGTTGTTGCACTAACACAAGTTGTGGTCGCCGATGAGCTTGGTAGTGGGGTTGATAAGGTTATTAGGGTCGAAAGTATGGTTGTTATTGGTATTGGTTTGGATATCTTCGTGGTTGTTGATATGGCTACTCGTAATTTTGGCTAACCACTTTTTTGTTGTATGGGCAATCTTGTGCAGTGTGGTTGGTGTATCTTCCCTCTATCATGCAATACTTGTTGTTAGGGTTCCCTTGGTTTTGAGTCATGATGGGACAAACATTACATGTGTGATCCTCTTCGTAATTATAACATCATTTCCCTCATACCATTCTAGGGGTGTGTTTGCTTGAGACTCCTAATTTTTTAGCTACTTTTTCTATGAGTTCATCAATTGATGTTGAAGGTTTTGAAGTGAAGCTGCTAGAAGTATCTGAATCCTTGTATATCTTTGAAAGTTCTAACTCATCTCCCAAGTTATGCTCGATATCATTTCACATTCACACACATTGCTCTATGGTCCTAGGTTTCTTCAAGTACACATATGATCATAACTTCGCACTTAAAAGGCCATCTAAAAACAATGCCACTTGTTTGTCTGGTGGGAGTAACTCTGGAATGGAGCATCTCTCAAGGTATTGTCTAAATCTCCATCTTGCTAGCGTGACTATTTCTTGAGGTTTTTGCTTAAAGCTATGGATCAAGGATGAAGTGTTGTGTCTGGTACCACTCTTAGAGAACTCCATGATAAATGAGTCTATCAATTGATTGATGTCCCTAAATTGAGCTTGATGTAGTGGTTGGAACCATGTTAGAGTTGTGTTCTTTAAGGTTAGACCAAAAGAATTGTATTGAGTGAATAAATCATCAACATGTTTGGCTATCAATGCTTGTCTGAATTCAGCTACATGGTCATAAGGGTCCCTAGTGCCATCAAAGTAGTTTCTCATTGAATTTGCCAATTGAGTGGGTCCATCCATGGTTTGGGGAGGGAATACTCATCCATGCCTCTCTAGTGCCCTAGACCTCTTAGTCTCTCTTGTTCCATTCTATCCATCTCTAACCCCGATCTCTCTTCTAGAAGGGTTTGCAAAGCTTACTTCAGGCCTCTCTCTAGTTTTCTCCTTGTGGTTACCTAGAATATGAGAAGATCCCACTCCATGTTGACTATGGTGATCTAATCTACTGTGATGTACTTGTTTTTACCGCACACTCCACTTTTCTATCTATCATGATGGACAGGAGCCTTCATCCCAGGGTCCATGTACAGAGTTGTCGTACCTGCTACTACTATTGTTGTCAACATTGGTCCCTACAGAAAGCTCCGAGAAACAAAAAACACACAATGCACAAGCTCGCTCTCTCTTTCGCTCTCAAGTATGAAATGAGGGGAATGCAATGGAGGAGAAAATATGACCACGAAGGTGAATTTTTTGTGAAGATGGAGATGGAGGTAGGGGTTGAGTAGGGACGGTAGGGATTTGATGAATAATGTGAAAAAGTGAAAAACAAGAATTTTCCTATGATTTCAATGTCAAATCTCTATGTGTTACCATCACATGATCGTCCTCCAAGCTCGCTTCCAGGCAATGCGCCAAATTTGGTGTCACTCTAGCACAATGGTAAGCACCAATGTGAGGATATCCACCTTGTAATTATCAATCTATGAAAACATGAGGGTGGTATGATGACCATGAGAAAGTGGAATACACAAGTGCATGAGTGAGACAGACACTAACATGCACACACATACACACACAAGCATACAAGGCAAGACAAAGAGAGAGAGAACAATAGAATATGTGATTATCCAAAACAAGTTTACAATGTTCATGACTAGGTTCACTCTCCAACGAGCTAACCCCCGAAAAGGAGCTTTCTAGCTCTTTTTATAGTTTTTGACTAGCTTTGGCCTTGTTCAGAATAAGTGTCTGGCCTAGTTAAAAATTAGGTTCTCTGGCTCAGTGGAAGGCTCAAACAAACTTAGAAAATTATGAAAATTGATACGTAGATGGACTACTACTCCTCAAGCTCAAGTGACTCCTTGGCTTGAACAAAATGAAGTTTATTCTACCAAAAATAGGGTTTAAAATGAAGTGTAGTGATAATAATTGCTATTTGTTGTACATTTCATTTGAAAAAAATGATTGGTCTATTTGCCAAATCTTCATTTCCGTCCTTGTCTGCTTGGTCTTCCTTGACCTTCTCTTTGACTTTGCTATCTCTGGCTTCCTTGCCTCATGCTTCCTTGACACCTGAATCCTCCTTGACCATTAATAGATGCATAGTCCAAATCATTTCCATGACTAAGTATGTGATCATGTAGCTTAGGTCACCTGATTCTATTCATCTACTTTTAGTTTCATGTTTATAATGGCATGCATTACATGTTCTATAGTTTTCAAGGAAAAGAAAAGGCATAAATACTTATTTGAAAGTCATGCTTTCTCCATCCCTTGAATTCATTCGAGTACTTCCATGGTGAAGTAGGCTCGGGCCATCCTACCTCATCCATTGTTGAATTACTTCTTGGGCACTTGTATACTTACTTATGTGCCTAATTTATGTGCATCAAGTTTTTAAAATTATGCAGTTCATTCTATGAAAGAAAAATAAAAGGTACAATCTCTATGTATAGTTAACAGATGCCATATACGTGCCTCTATTAGGAACAACGCACATGATACATACATATTATTTCATGAAAATTAGAGTATGGAAATACTTATCCTAAACTCCCACCATGTTCCTTGTGTGCACCTTGGAATGAATATGTCTTCTCTCTATGCTTGCCTCGTAGTGCATAGCTTATGAAATGGATGTCCTCTTCTAAAATACTTAAAAGAACACTTGACTTGGTATTATAAGTATTTACTCATTTAATGAAGAATTGAAGTTTGCAAGGAATAAAAGAAATAACAAATAAATACTTCCTTGGCTTCCATAGGATGAGGTCAATAGCACATTTGAGACACCTTTGAGTGGGTTTCTTCACTAGCAAAAGATGAGAAGGTCACCTTGGGAGCTAATCTGCCATGCCTCTGCTTATAACCCTTAGCTACAAGTCTTGCTTTGTACTTTTTTGATATACCATATGATTTGTACTTGAATTTGTATAGTTAGTTAATTCCAATAACTTGATGATCTAGTATATTTGGAACAAATGTCCATGTGTTGTTCATTTTATTTGCATCCATTTCTATCTACATAGCTTCTTTCCACAGATCATACAATCTATAAGCCTTATACTGTTCACTATAGCCAATGAATAGATGTTTCTTGGACTTAGATTGCAGCTTATGTCGATCTTCCTTTGGCACATGTATGAATGTCTCACTTCTATAAACTCTAAAGTAACTGACATTAAGATTGCATCCATACTAGGCTTCAAGTGGAGTCTTGTTATGTAATGCACTTGTGAAACCTCTATTGATGATGTGGATTGTAGTGTGTACAACTTCGACCAAAACTTGAATGGTAAGGGTTTGTTGTGAAGCATAGTGCATGTCATTCCCATGATGGTGCAAATCTTTATTTTAGCCACTCCATTTTGGGATGGACTATGAGGTTGTGTGACTTTCCTGTCGATGCCATTTTGTTGCAGGAGGTTGTCAAAGTCATAGTTAATGAAGTCACCACCTCCCTTTGATCTAGTAGTTTTGACTTAACTTGATGACTCATTCTCAACTTGATAGAACCATTCTCTAAACATACAAAATATATTTGTCGTAGACTTGAGAAAATAGAATCATATGTATCTTGTGTTATTATCTAGTATGAGAAAGAAGTACACTGATCCCCTAAATGATAGGGTATTCATTGATCCACATAGATCCATGTGGACTAGGGCTAGAAGGTTCATTGCTTGGGTGGAAGCCTCTTTGTGAACAGGATCCCTATGTTACTTGCCTTGAGTGCAAGCTTTGCAGATATTGTGCACTTGCCCAATCTTGGGTAATCCCTTTACCATTTGAGGTGTTGAGATTTTGGTGTAGGATGTGTGTCCATATCTCTAGTGCCACAGGGTGGAAATTGATAGCTTAGTAATAAAGCATGAAAGTTTGTACAAGTCTTTATCTTCAACTCCTTTGATGTCCTTAGTGCTAGGATCAATCACCTTCACGAGTGTCAAAAAGAACTTGCTTGTGATTATTGGTAATTGCCTTAATGGAGAGGAGGTTCTTACACAAGTTTGGTACAAAAAGTATGTTCTATACGGCTTGCATTCTCCTTAGTGATTTGTAATTTGTACTTTGCCTTTACCTTCAATTGAAAGACTCTTGTTGTTTCCTAAGTATACTTCATTGGTGTGGTCTTCTAAATCTTGGAAAGACTCAAGGTATTCGCACATGTGAGAGGTTGCACCACTATCAAATATCCACTCCTTAGATGAGCTAGAAGTGATTAGAGCATTGACCTCTATCCAAATGCAGTGATCTTTACTTGAACAATGAGACTTACGTGTAGAGGAATTTGCTTGGTTCTTGAAAGTAAATGCTTTAGAATTGTTCTTCTTTTTATACTAGAACTTCTCACCATTATTTACCATAATAATTGCATGTAAACTTCTTGGATGAGTTGCTAGAGCCTTGTTTAGAAGCATTGCTAGAGTAATGACTAGAGTTATTGGCGTTATTGAAGGGACCTTTAGCTTTCATGGTACTAACCTCTTGCGAGTTTGAAGGCTTTGGTCATGAGTCATGGTGGAGCAAGATTATTGGCACTTCCTCCTAGGTCAACACTTGGCCTCGATTGTAAAGTGTTGTTATAGAAGTTTCATATGACTTAGGAAGTTTATTTAGAAGTCTAATAGTCATATCTTTGCTTGATACATGTCTGGCACACAACAAGAGTTTATGTTGGTAATATTCAAAATTGGCGATTATCTTGGCGATGGGATCCTGGGGCCTAATGGAGAGGTTATGGAACTATGCTTCCAAGGAATACATTCTAGAGGGAGTCTTATCTTCATAGAGATCCTGAAGTATTTTTCAAGCCTCATGGGAAGTCTTGCAAGAAGTAATATGTCTTTTAGTTAATTCATCGTAGGCTAGCTATACTTATCCTAGGGCTCTCTTATTTCTTATATTCCAGACATTCCATGTTGCTAAGTCACTATCCTTATCCGGGTTGGTTTTTGTGGCATCAACTACTTCATATAACAAGTTTTTATGTGAATAACCCTTAATCATATCCTTCCACAAATTGTAGTTAGTGCCATTCAAACTCTCATCCTTGGGCATGAACATGGGAGTGAATGATGGCAAGCACATAAAACTTCACGTTTGAAATAGTAGACATTATCGCCATTGAAGCAAATAGAACTTCCAAAATGAGTCATCGCACTTGGAAAATAGAGTAATTGGCACCAGAAGTTGAGGTGGGTAGAGGGCTTAGAGTAGCCCTTTGGGACATATTGACACCTTTGGGGGGCTTAGAGTAGCCCAGAATGCACTTAGAGACCCTTATGGGACTTAGATTAGCCTCCCAAAGCACCCACCAAAGAGGTCTTGTATTACTTGGAGTTAAAAAAATAGATGGCACTTAGTGCCAAACAAGATTTGAAACCACTGGAAAATACAAAAATAACCACTTACAATTGGGTGTGCCAAAAGATATGTTCATAATGAGGATTGATACCCTTGAATAATACAAAACAATCCTTAGTGATAGTTACAATGTTGGGCAAAGAGCGCTACTAGGTGTGCTGAAATTGAGGGTCAGAATACCCTTGGAAATATAAAAAAATGAGGCTTTTGTTTTGTATGCACTTAGTGCTCAAAATACTTCAAAGTTGAGGGTGGTAAAAATTCTTCAAAGTATGAGAGAGAAATATTGATCATGAGAAATATAGATTGAGACCACTATGAATTTAGTTGTCGTGCATTACAACCGTGGAGAATATATTAGTCAAGTGTTAGAGCAATCCTTCGTTTTTGAAATGAAGACTCTCTTGAGAAAAGTTGATTTCTATATACATCATCGTGAGTGTGTGCTGTGAAGAGGTTTGAAGTGCTCAAACTAAAGTATTAAGATGTGTGTGCGCCTACTGAAGTATACGTGGATCCGTTTTTAGGTGGACATAAGGTGAATTTATTCAATTGTGTAGTGTGACATCATTAGTGGTGTCGAATAAGGGCCACAATTGACAACAGCACAAGTCGTTGTGGCTTTGCAGTGCATGTTTTAGTTGTCATCCTTGAGAGAGATAGGGAGGGCACATGCATATTTTTTTGGGTGACCGGATTGCACTTTTTGGGTCACCCAACGGAGCAATAAGGGCACATGCATCATAAGTTTGGTGAACTTTGGCCATCGTTATCAGGGGCATATGCATGAAAGTCACCAAACTTCCGATAACCGACATTAGAGGCACATGGATATTTCATAGATGTTATTGTTGTATCTTGTGTTACCACAACTATGAAAATTTACCCTAAATATTCATTGCTCTGCATTTTAACAGTCCGAACAATCTTCTAATACACTCTTCTAATCGAAACAACTAAAATAATTTTCTAATCAGCAACTAATACACTTAATATTATTCATTCATCAACCACCACACTCTTTTTTCGTAATATCTTTGAAGTGTTTTATACAGTTCAAAGCATAACGAGTGTCGAATTCTAGATTTGCATTAACATTAATCATAAAAAATGAAACAAATGTTGAACCTTGTCATCCGTCGTGAGTGTTGGATAGGATAGGAAGAGTATTTTTAATGTTAATGTAAATGTTTTTAATCAGTTTCATCGAAATCATTTATAAAAATGAAATAAATCTTCAAACCTGCTCCGTCGTGAGCGTTGGATACGATAAGAAGAGTTATTACTAATGCAATTTTTTTTAACTCGGGTGACCCGAACGGACTTGCGCCCAGAGGCGCCAGTCCGTTCGGGTCACCCTTTGCTTAACCGGGCACGTCAGCACTCCTAAGTATCCACGCAAGCAAAAAAGTGTTTCAATCATCCGAGACTCAACACATGCAATTTGGCGTGGCAAAGCAAAGCTGGAGAGAGATTGTATGCACTCTCTCTCTCTCTGTGGCGACTTCCAATCTTAGGGGAAAGTTAGCTTAGCTTGCAGAGGATTGCAAGTCCATGGAAGTTCAATTGCAATGTTTGCACAATAAGCAAGCAGAGCAGACATGTCATTATGACTCTCAGTAGTGAAAAACTTGGGCCAGCTATTCCATACACTGAAAAACTTGGGCCAGCTATTCCATACAGGAGAATCTCTCTCTCTCTCTCTCTCTCTCTCTCTCTCTCTCTCTCTCTCTCTCTCAAAAGAGAGCGCAGCTTCTCTCTGTTGTAGATGCTTGAGGATGTGCACTCCTGCGAAGCCAGCGCTGGCAACCGATAGTCTTTCTCAGACAAGTCCCGGGAGTCAGGCGGCTACTAGACTTGTTGTTGCTTGCTCATTCGAGCTTGATAGTGTGACACTCTTTCTATGTGGTTGTGTTCTCCGCAACTACTCATGCACCTGCGCACACAAGGAGCTTCTGGCTGACATGACTCTGCATCTTCACCTCTCAAGCTAGTGCTCCTGTATATTTAGCTTCCGTGCTTGAGTTGGGTGCCTATCGTGCTGGATATCACTTGGTCCAAGCCTTGGGATTGTTCAAGTCCCTAGAATTGGAGCTTTGACTGTTGTACAGTGCTTCAGGACGTGCTCTGCCTTCTTGCTACAGCTGAGGCAAAAAAAATGGTCACTTGCAAAAAAGACGGACACCAGCTTTTGCAAAGAATCGGACGATGGATCATGACAGAGTGAAACTGTTGTTCCAAGTTTTCCCAAGAGCTACAAAGGTTCACAACACTTGTTTGAGTAGTTTTTCACGCAAGGGAAACTACTAGATGAGGCTCTCTGTCGATGGTAAGTTCACTAAGATTGTGCGATCAAGCTGAAGTGAAAATAAACTCCTCCCTTTTTCTATCCGTGATAGAGATTAATCCCATGTTACAAATGCGAGTTACACAATGTGCCAAATGTATAAAATGTTGATAATGGAAATTCACACACTAAATACAAAGAGCACCATTAAATAGTGGTTAAAGCCACTTTAACTGTTAAAAAGGATAGATCACAAAGGTTGTCAATTCTCTTATGAAGACCATGAAGCACTTTAAAGTACCACCGAGAATTAGGGTGAGAGGGAGGGAAAATGTCATCGAAAGGGGTGGGAAAATGAATGAATGAGAAGGGTGGGGAGTGGGAAAATGGGAAAAATGAGGCCCAAAGCGTATAAAGATTGATGGCAAATGCTTCTCATCGAGGAGAAAGAAAAAACACCAACACTCAACCACCAGCACCACCCAAATCTCTACCATCACCACCAAAATGACCACCAAGACCATCACCTATCACTTTGATACCATGTAGAGAGTACACACACATAAGCTAAATGAAAAGAAGTGTGTACTCGCAAAATGAAAGAGCGTGAGAGACTCAAAGTGAATAGAGCAAGCTATGGTTAAACTCACATGGATTAGGAATGAACTTACCAAGAGCATGGAGTAGGCTCTACAAGCTTCTAATCAAGTACAAAGTGGGGGAGAGGCCCTCCTTGTATAGAGTTGGAGGAGGCTCTCCAAAGTACATCATGTGGGATAATTCCCCTTGAAGGAGAATGAATACACTGGTAGAAGCAAATGGCAATGTACCCAAATACAATGAGAGACAATATAAAATGGAGTGTCTCTTACATACAAAATGGAGATGCACTCATGCAAGTACAAAATAGAACAACTCATGTCATCAGCACCCTTGACATATGAAACCCTATAGGCATGGACCATTGCATCAAATAGAGATAGAATAACAAGTCAAGGATTTACTTGATATAGAAATTGCAAGGCCTATAGCATATGCGTAAACTACCTTGATTTGAATAAAATGATTGATTGACAAGTGAAGGATTTACTTGATATAGGACTTGCAAGACCTATAGGATATGAATAAACTAATGTGCTTTGAATAAAATGGTTGCTAAAATATGTTATTTAATACCACATGTAGAAAACCTCTTCATTTAGTGGAAAAGAAGAAGAAAAAGACCTATAAGATGTGCATTGTTGCAAGGATCTTAAATTCCCATGTACACAAAGGATACGGGTGCTAAAAACACATAGAAAAATAGAGATGCAAAATAGACGAGACATGTACACAAGATTGGGTGCAATCTCCCCCCCATGCATTCTGCTCGACGGGTCTACAGAGTGCATGTATTTATAGGATTTTCCATTACATTGAAAATAGATATTACAATGATGTCGGCTTTGAAAAGCAAGCATGAAAGTAACAATTTTCTCTCTTTTACGAAGAGCTTTTGCTTTTATTTACATAAATCGTAATCTACAATGATCCTTTATCCTAACCACTATTTTTACTACTTTTTTTAGAAAGTTCCGTCTATGTGGGTCTTTATTTACAAACTATATATATATATATATATATATATATATATATATATATATATATATATATATATATATATATATATATATATATATATATATATATATATATATATATATAAGTCCTATTATTTGTGTCCAAACACATCTGAAATTTCCACGCCCATTCATGCCCTCACGAACCTTCAACTTCTATATCAAAACACCAAAACACATCAATAACTCAATAACTTAAGCTCCAAAATTCCAAAGTTCAACATATTCCATAAATATATATAACATGCTCTTGATTTGAAAAATCAAGTGACCTTAGTTGGTATACATAAAATAGACATGGATGGCGAGTCACATGTCCCATCATTGAACAACGTAAGCATGTTCCATGTAAAATCACATGCATGGAAAAGCTCACGGAGGAGCTAAATTAACGTGATTACAAATGTGATGTTAATGAGGTGTTATGGATCTATTGCAATTATATAATAAAAAAAGAGAAGAACAAAAATAAAAGTTTGATAATAAAAAAAATGAGAATTGTCAAAAGTTTGTTATTGTTGGGAATTGAACTCACAACCTCCTAGCTAGGAGTATGATGGTTTAACCACTAGCCCCAAAATCCATGGATGAAGATTACTTCCTAATCCTCTCTCTTAAGGTATGATTCAATCACCCCCTACTAGGATATGTGACATCCCTTTCCCTTTACACCGAGCATTGCCTGTAATGCTCACTTGTGGACCCTTTTGACTCATCTCTCTGTGCATCCACTTTCCATGTATGAGTGATTCCACCAACCTCAAACTCTAGCATTCAGATCTATTCCACCCTTTGTGGATGCCCAAATGCCCAAGCACCTTCATCCAAGGCAGTTTCAAACCCAATATGGACAAGCACCTTCGCAAATGTCTAGGAATTGAGGTGCCCACTTCCATCTTGCCCAACTTCCTCAACTTGGCTTTGATACCAATGTTGGGAGTTGAAATCACAACCTCCTAGCTAGGAGTATGATGGGGTAACCACTAGCCCCAAAAGCGCTTTTTCGGCACGAACTCCAACATGCTCAAAACAAGATAAAAGAACGTGATGGTGCACTCCAACAAATGCATAGTGATGACAATAACCTAGTTAGGGTGGTGAAAGCCATTATCACTACTAAAAGAGAAGGCACGCATTCTAATAGTGTTGCCAAAAATTTCCAACTTTCTCGATTTGATGGGTGAAAGGATGGCTAATTTCTTCTTTCATGACTATCACAATTTGATGGTTTTTATTCTGATGAATCATATTTTGAAATTGAAAAATTAAAATTCATTACTAATTATTTGGTGGATAAGGCCTCGTTATGGTGGAATGTTTTGCGGCATAGCATCAACCGCCCCTCCACATGGAATGCATTTCAAGAAAAGATCAAGGATTCCTTCTTTCCTCCTTAGTTCCACTTACATGCTCGTTGATCATGGACAACTTTTAGATGGAAAGACAGAGATACTGTTTCTACCTACACCGAACGTTTTTGGCAACGGCTACTACTTATTCATTTGCTTCATATGGTTCTTGAAGATACCCTGCAACAAAAGTATGAAGATGGTTTGGAGATGGGAATCCAAGCCAAGCTCAACACACTACATCTTACAACCCTCTATGAAGCTATTTCTTTTGCACATGATGCTCAAAAGGAGTTTCAGTCCATCATCAAGTCCATTCGCTTACAATAAACACGTCAATGATAACAACCAAGCAAGTCCATTATTCCTTCAAGCGTCCTTTCACTACTTTTCCATGCCCAGCTACTTTTCAATGCCCTCCTCAATCTAATTTCTCACCAATACACAAGATCACCCCATTACAACCTACCAAACCTCCAACCCTTCAAACTATGATGATGGATGCTCAAAAAAAATGGCCCCGTATCACTTGTTGACATTGTGGTAAGTTTGTTCATACCAAAGCTAAGTGTAGGTTGCAAAATAGCGATATAAAACCTGTTAGAGCTCAAGTACACAACATGGAGGTGGTTCATGAAGACACTCCACCTGATTGGACTAAAGAAGCATTCGAAAGGGATCTAAGTACCTTGGTTAATGACATTTCTATTCATTTTTATTTTGCATGCAAGGTACTATTTGTTGACATATTAGGTACTGATGTGTGTGAACACATTAGGATCGTCGCGATACTTTTTTCCCTCTTTAGGAGGTTTTTTCCCCTTGGTTTGTATATATGTCTATAGCCCTAAAAGTTACTTATCTTTGTACATTCTAGTGGTAATACATTCAGTATTGTGTGTTGTGCTCCAAGCTTCTTCTTCTTCCTTGTGTTGTTCATGTGCTTCCATAGACCTCAAACTCCAACAATTGGTATCAACACCTCTCTGGTCACAATCTCAAAATCGCATGAAAATTGCTGCGCATACTCCGGGTGATTAGGAGTTCAAAACAGCTTTGCCATGTGGTGTCGAAATCATGATCTGAGCTCATTTCAACCTCCGAACGCACTATCACAATGCTTATGTAGGCAGTTTTGTTTTTTTGCGCCAAAGATATATATAGGTTTTGGTTCATCAGTATAAGCATATCGAAGTCTGTTACAAGTTTACCAGAACTTGATAGGGTAATTTTCTTCAACTTTTTTAGATACAGTCATTTTTTTGCATCAAGGTATTTTAGTCAATGGTCATGGCTAAAAGCAGTGATGTATTCCGTATGTTGGCTTTGAGGAGAAGTTGGATGGTACCAATTATCCATTATGGGCTTATATGATGCATCACGTATTGGTTGCAAAGGACTGTGGAATAGTGTGCAAGGTGTTGAAAAACATCCTATTACACCTACAAACATAGTCGTTGAAGGTGATGGAGATGGTGTTGAAGATGACGATATTCTTCATTTTCCTGTTCATGTTGCAGTTCCTACTACACCTACTGTAGAGAAAATTTGTTGGGATGGCAGAGATGCTCAGGAACATGCATTGATAGCCTTGTCTATCCAACATGCCATTATTCCTCAAATTCACTCTTGCAGAATAGCCAAGGATGCTTGGGATACACTTACCACTTTATACCAGGCAAGGAATGAGGCTCATGTTTCTTACCTCCAAAAATATTTGGAGAGTGAGCACATGAATGAAGTAGATTCCATGGACAGTTTTCTGACAAAGATCAAAGATTTGAAGGAATAGTTGATTTCTTCTCATGAAGTCTTGCCTGACAATTCACTTCTGCAGACAGTTCTGAATGGTCTTCCCGATTCATATCAAAGTTTTGCTTGTACTCTTCATTTGATGATGAAAGGCAATCCAAATGCCTTAACATTTGAGGAGTTAGTCTCTATTCTGTTGCAGAAGGATCAGTCTAGGCAAAACAGGTCCATTATGCATGTTGCAGATCAAGCTTTCCTAGATATTGTTAAGGGCAAAGGAAAATGGAGCTCTTTTACTAGTAAGCAGAAATGTGCTAATTCTGCACAATCAAAGAAGGATGACAGAGACGAGAAGAAATAGAAAAGCAAAAGTTATTTTGCAAATATTGTAAAGGAAATGATCATGTCATAAAGAGTTGTCCAAAATTGGCTGCTAAAGAGGCAAGGAAGAAAGAGGTTGGAATGGTTGTTGCAGAGACCTCTACACCCAAAATTGAGTCTACTAATCTTGTGTAGAATGAAGAATGGGCATCTACCACTATTTGCAGTTATGACCCATCTTCTCATGAATAGTGTATGTCTGCAGTAGACTTAGATCTTTGGTACTTTGATAGTGGGGCAACCAAACATATTACCTCGCAACACAATTTCTTCACTTCACTCGAGCCTGCCTCTATAGGGAATGCTGTCACATGTGCCAACAACTCCTCTTATCTTGTCATGGGGGTTGGTAAGATCATTCTGAGTATTGCTGATGGTAGTTCTTTTACATTGTCAGATGCTTTATTTGTGCTAGGGATCGAGAAGAATATGTTATCAATTTCAGCTTTAGCCAAGATTGGCTTGGCTAGGAAATTTGTTGATGATAGATATACAATTAAAGATCTATGCATTTTATGTCGCGAGCTGTATAAGCAAATAAACTATGAAAAATCTGTGAATGATTTAGCAATTGCAATACATGATTCTTAGGCTATGTCAGATGCAAGCTTTGGCATGCACACTTTGGTCATATGAATTTTGCTAGTTCACTATGCCTGCACAAATTTGAAATGGTGTCCTCTCTGCCCAAACTTGAGGCACCTGGTAAACATGTGTGTGAAGGCTATATTTTGGGCAAAATGCAATGTTCCTCGTTTCCAAAAGATGGTTCAGTTCGAGCTACTCAAAAATTGCAGCTTGTTCACAATGATGTTTGTGGTCCTATGCAAACATCCTCCTTTGAGAACTATCTTTACTTCATGACTTTCATTGATGGTTTTCCAAGCATGCATGGGTATATCCATTGAAAGCAAAGTCCAAAGTGTTTATGTGCTTCAAACAGTTTCTTGTTTTGGCTGAAAATCTATCACCATGTAAAATGGGCACCCTGTGTTCTGATGGGGGGGGTATATATATCTTCTTATTTTAATGCATTTCTGACAAACATCAGTGTATAGTGCCATATACACCTGAATATAATGGAGTTGCTGGACAAAAGAACAGGTCACTCATGTAGATGGCGAGGTGCATGGTCAAGAGTCAGGCTTTACCACATAGTTTTTGGCTTGAGGCTGTTATGTGTGCAGCATATGTGCTTAACAGGTGTCCCACTAAAGCATTGTAGTCTATCACTCCATATGAGGCTTGGCATGGTTGCAAGCCATCTATTGCTCACCTGAGTGTTTTTGGTTGTCTAGCATATGCATTAGTGCTTGAACAACAATGCACGAAATTGGATGATAAAGTAGTGAAATGTATTTTTGTTGGGTACAATTCTGAAAGCAAAGGCTATCATCTGTATCATCCATAGACTAAATGCATTTTGGTTAGCCGTGATGTTGTTTTTGTGGAACATGCTATTCAGCCATTACTTTCATGTATTAAGGAGACATTACTTAGCTCCAAAGACATGTATGACACTTTGCTAACCTCTTTAAATAGGTGAACATTCTATTTCTAGTCCTAATGAGGCAACTTCTCATCCTTTACTAGTTTCATGTGTGATGATGGAGATCATTCCATTTCTGATGTAGAATTACATGATGCACTTGATGAGAGAGGGCTGATATTGAGGAGGCAAAAATTACACCAAAATGGCTGGTGTAGACTTTGCATGACAGCAAATTAGATGCACCTTTGTCATATCGTACTCATTCTGGCTCTCATAGTGCTTCTTTTGCATCAGATTGCTATGTTATGGCTACCTCTAGTCTCTATGATGAGAATGAGCTTGCTTTGTTTGATGATGTATAAAATTTAAAAAATTGGATGGATGCTATGTAATCTATATATGATGCTATATTGAAGAATGGTACGTGGTTTTATGTGACTTGCCTCATGGCAAGAAGGCCATTGGCACTAAGTGGGTATACAAGCTGAAGCGTAAGCCTGATGGAACAGTTGACACGTATAAGGCTAGGCTTGTTGCAAAGGGTTATGCTCAGGAAAGAGGCATTGATTTTGATGAGACCTTTGCTGCTACTTGCCGAATGACTACTATTCCTAGCATCTGTGCACTTGCAGCTCATCATGGTTGAAATGTACATTATTTGGACATTAAAACTACATTTCTGAATGATGACTTGCATGAAGAAGTGTATGTTTTTCAGCCCCCTGGCTTTGTGCAGAAAGGGCATGAAAAAAAGTGTGCAGGTTGAAAAAGGCATTATATGGTTTGAAACATGCACCACATGCTTGTTATGAAAAGATACATGCCTATCTGATTGCACATGGTTTTGAGAACAGTCCAACTTAGAGCACCTTATATGTTAAGCATGCAAATGATGTGCTTCTAATCATTGTTGTCTATGTGGATGACATGTTGCTCACTAGTCCTCATGAGAAGCATATTGCTGATTTTAAGGCTGATTTGCATGCCTCATTTGAGATGTCACATTTGGGGCATTTGCATCATTATTTGGGCATTTAGTTTATGCAACTTGATGGCATAATAGGTTTGTGTCAAACTAACTATATTGACATATTATTGCAGTATTTTGGCCTTGAGGACTACAAACCTATCACCACTCCTATGGAGACAGGTTTATGATTGAGTCTTCATGATGCTAGAGATGCATTTGATGGTGTTCTTTATCTGCAGGCTGTTGGATGCTTGATCTACTTATGCATTAATCAGCCAGATGTTCAGTTTGTTGTCCCACAGATGAGTAGGTTTATGCATTGCCCAAGTGTCAAGCATTAGCAGGAGGTTAAGTGCATCTTTTGCTACTTGAGTGGTATCCGACTACTTGTATTGTTTTATCCCAAGGGGGGATCACTACCGCCAAATTTACATGCTTTTTCTGACTCTGACTGGGCTAGTTGGGGGTATTTGTTGATATATTAGGTAGTGATGTGTGTGAACGCACTAGGACTACCGGGGCACTTTTTTCCCTCATTAGCAGGTTTTTCCCCCCAGCTTGTATATATGCCTATAGCCCTAATAGGTTACTTATCTTTGTAGATTCTAGTGGTAATAAATTCAGTATTGTGTGTTGTGCTCCATGCTTCTTCTTCTTCCTTGTGTTGTTTGTGTGCTTTCGCAGACCTCAAACTCCAACACTATTAAAGGTAAAGTTGCTAATATTTTACATGATGATGGTAGTTCTCATGATTTTATTTCATATAGACTAGTACAAGATCTTCAATTAAACCCACTTCGTTCTATGTATAAAGTTAAGGATGCATTTCAAGGAAACGGATATAATGTTACAAGTGAAGTACATAATGTTCTGATTTGTATAGGTTCATACGTAGATGAATGCACATTCTTAATTGCTCCGTTGCAGCCCTATGATGTTATACTTGGCATGACTTTTAATCATCATTATAATCCATGCATTGATTATCATACACGCACAATTAGTTTTAAGTTCAACAGTCAAGATATTTCTTTGTCCGCAATGCATGAATTCCAACCATTTCCATTAATTAGTCATAATCAAGTAAAATGTGCATTTAGAGAAGGCTACAATTCATGTATTGTTTTTGTCAATAAAATAGTTGATTGTACATATACACTTTCTAATGCACATAAATCATTTATGGCTTCCTGTCAGGATTGGTTTATGGCTGATTTTCCTTCTAAATTACCACATTCTAGGGGATCTCGTGATCATACTATAGACTTAACTCCTAGTTGTTCTCCTCTCCATTAAGCACCTTATAGGCATGGACCTTTACATAAAAATGAAATAGCTAATCAAGTTAAGGATTTACTCCAAAAAGGACTTACAAGGCCTAGTTCTTCTCCCTTTGGAGCCCCTATTCTCTTAGTGGAGAAGAAGAACAAGACTTATAGGATGTGCAAGACTTATATTCTCTTATAGGATGTGCAAGACTTATAAGTCTTGTTCTTATTCTCTTAGTGGAGAAGAAGAACAAGACTTATATTCTCTTAGTGGAGAAGAAGAACAAGACTTACTATACAACACTCAATAAGATCACAATTGAAAATAGATATCCTATTCCTAGGATAGATGATTTACTAGATAAATTCTATGGAGCACATGTTTTTAGCAAAATTGATCTTAAATTTGGGCATCATCATATATGAATGACACAAGATGACATTTATAAGATTGCCTTTGAACTCAAACTGGTCACTTTGAATTCATGGTAATGCCTTTTGGACTCACCAATGCACCTCTTACATTTGTGTGTATGATGAATAACATTTTTCTTGATTACCAAGCTTTTGTTCTTGTTTTCTTCGATGATATACTTGTTTATAGTGAGAATGACAATGACCATGAAAAACATTTAGCAACATTCTTTAATTTGTTACACAAAAAAAAAACTTTATGCCAATCTTGGAAAGAGTTCTTTCTTCTAAAAAGAATTAGAGTACTTAGGACATATTGTTTCTAGTCAAGGCATTCATGTAGATCCAAAGAAAATTAAAGTAATTGAAGAATGGCGTGTACCTCAATCTGTGAATGATGTATGCTCTTTTCTATGGTTAGCTAGTTTTTACAGAAATTCTGTAAAAGGTTCTTCTTATTTAGCACTTCCACTCACATTATTATTGAAAAAAAAAGTTAAAATTTGCATGGGGATTAGCACAACAACAATCTTTTGAAAAACTCAAACATGCACTTTCTCATGCACCTATTTTGCAATTACCAGATTTTGCACAACCTTTCCATGCAGTTACAGATGCTAGTGATCTAGGTATAGATGCTATAAAATGCAAAATGATCATCCCATTGCATTTGAAAGTAGGAAACCTAAACCTTCTAAAAAGAATTATAGTACATATGATAAGGAACTTTTAGCTTTTGTGCATGCTTTAAAAATTTGGAAACATTACCTTATGGGTTCTGAAGTTCTAATCAAAATAGACCAACAAACTATTAAACATTTATTAAATCAACCATTGATTTTAGATAGACACATTAAATGAGCTTCATTCATACAATTTTTTTAGCCTTTAATTATATCAACCTAGCAAAGCTAATGTTGTAGCTGACGCCCTTAGTCGCTTCCCATCCCCACAAACAAATATTGTTTCAATCAATAATATTTTTGTTATTCATATTCATTCATTTCATGAAATGATTCCTACTTATGCATCTGATTTGTATTTTTCACAAACATGGACTTCTTTCAATAATTCTACACCATCTAATAAGGATCATTACACTTTTCATAATGGATTCTTGTATTTCCAACACAAGTTATGCAAGAATTTGTTATGAAAGAGATGCATGAACCACCATATATGGGTCATCGAGGCATACAAAGTACTATTTCTACGTGTGCACCTCATTAAGCTGCTAAGTTATTTATTAAATGTATTTTTCCACATCATGGTTTTCCAAAAAGTTATTCTTTCATATCGAGATGTTTGATTTTTGTAATCACTTTTGGGTTGCATTATTTCAAAATTTAGGTTCCAAAAATAGACTTTAGATTTGCATTTCATCGTGAAAGTAATGGGCAAAGTGAAGTTATGAGTAGTACTATTTTAGATTTATTATGTTGTTATTCTTTAGATAATCCAAGTAATTGGGATGAGAAAATTCCTTTACTACAATTTGCATATAATAACACAACACATACCACTGCTCGATGTATATCATATGAAATTGTGTATGGTAAAAAGCTTCCCACTCCCATGTCTATCACTCAAACTGATATACCTATGGCTCATTCTTTTGCACAAGATCATATTTTTACACTTCATGAGGTTCATGAACACATTGAAAAGAGTCAAGAATGTTACATGCATAATGTTAATAAGAAACGAGTAGCTAAACAATTTAATGAAAATGTCTTTATGGTTATGAATAATTAAAAGACGTTTGAAAAATATTTCACAACATCCTAAGGTTAAACTTGCACCACGTTATCATGGACCTTTCTGTATTATTCAAAAGATTAATGAGAATGCTTTTAGACTAGATATACCTATGGCTGATTCTTTTGTAGAAGATCATATTTCTACACTTCATGAGGTTCATGAACACATTGAAAAGAGTCAAGAATGTTACATGCATAATGTTAATAAGAAACGAGTAGCTAAACAATTTAATGAAAATGACTATATGGTTATGAATAATTAAAAGATGTTTGAAAAATATTTCACAACATCCTAAGGTTAAACTTGCACCACGTTATCATGGACCTTTCTGTATTATTCAAAAGATTAATAAGAATGCTTTTAGACTAGATATACCTTCTCATTGGAATATACATAATTCATTTCATATTATTCTATTGAAATCTTTTAAAGGAACTTTACGACTTACTCCTATTTTAGATCATCCTCCATTATTTGAAGAGGATGATCAAATTTTAGTTCCAGAGAAAATACATGATTATGATGTTACTACAAACATAGGTAACCAATATCATAGATATCTAGTTAAATATAAAAATTACTCACTTGAAGAATCTAAATGGATTCATAAGACATCACTAACTCCACATTATGACCATTTGATTTTTGCTTATCGTTCACAATCACATTAAATTTTAGTTTTCCATTTCCATGCATGTGTTTTTACATGGAACATGCTTATGATTGTTCAGTGACGGGACATGTGACTGGCCATCCACGTCTATTTTATTCTTATCAATTGAGGTCAGTTGCTCGTCAAATGGGAGGCATGTTATACTTTATGGAATAATGGAATCTTAAAAGGATTTTAATGTCTTTTGTGTGATTTTTGTTTTGAATTAGGAGGTGAAGAATCATGAGGGCGTGAACGTGCATGGACTTATTCAGATATTTTTTGAAGATAGTTAAAAGATAGTATTTTGGATATTTTTTGTAAGAA
The DNA here is from genome assembly GCA_020310875.1 of Ceratopteris richardii. Taxonomy (NCBI): domain Eukaryota; kingdom Viridiplantae; phylum Streptophyta; class Polypodiopsida; order Polypodiales; family Pteridaceae; genus Ceratopteris; species Ceratopteris richardii. The sequence continues at coordinate 209,384,190 of CM035406.1, forward strand.
TTGGTAGATCACTTAGAAATCGATATTTTTGTAAAAGCAGTAGATCGCTTAGAAAGCAATGTTTTTGTAAATAAAGCAGATTTTCATAAATGCACGCTTTTCAAAGCATTGCCCTCATGTATCTTTTATTCAAGACGTAATGAGAAATACCTATGTATACACATATTTTGATAGACTCATCCATCAGAGTAAGTGGAGGGAGATTGTACCCAATCTTGTGTTCAGTCTCTTATCTCTCTCTATTCTGTGAGTACTTTTGTGAGGTTTCGTTTCTGTACTATCTCTACATAGGTGCATCTACAAGATCCGATCAACAGAGTAGAGTGACAACACAAGGAAATTGTGTGGTAGTAAAACACTTGACTTGTGAAAGTGAGATTGTGGGTTCAAATCCTCCCTTCTTTGTAGATAAAAGAATCCTTATTGCCACTCCTTAATTAAAAGGTGTTTGCGCATAGGCAATGGTCACCAAGGGAGCCATGGGTGCTAGGGAAGTCAAAGATGTCAAAGTTATGCCAAAGTTCTATGCCTTAATGGAAGCCTTAGAAACCAAAAATCGCAACTAAAACTAGAACAAAAAACGAAAATGAATCTGAAACTGAAAT
>CM035406.1:209397294-209404794 GCA_020310875.1 Ceratopteris richardii
AAAAGGGATGTCGTCCATATATGTGTAATACTAGCTATAGACATTCAAACTGCCTTGATCAATATCACAAAGCTCAACAAGGAGTCCTTAAAAATCATCTTTCAAGGGAGTCATTGCCAGAAATTGTTCATGAAGCTGGGAGACCTTATAATGGTACTAGGAGGACAAGTCATGGAAGTGACAGTGCAGTACATTATACTGCTGTAAATGTTGCACAAGAAAATCTTGGAACTGAAGTAGCAGTGTCAAATAGTGATTTGGAAGTAGATGCGATCGAACAATTTGATCCATCATCTTCATGTTCAAGAAGTGATATGATGGGTCTACTTTGTCCTTTATGCAGAGGCAAAGTGAAAGGATGGATAGTTGTTCAAGCAGCTAGGGATCATCTGAATCATAAGGTGAGGAGCTGTGCTCAAGAAGCATGCCTGTTTGCTGGTACTTATGAAGAGTTACGATTGCATGCTCGCCGCGAGCATCCATTTGCTCGTCCTTTTGAAGTTGATCCAGACCGTCAGAGGAATTGGAGTCGCCTGCAACGAAGAAGGGATCTTGCAGATGTTATGAGCACAGTGATGCCAAGTGCAACTATGCTGGGAGATGTAATGGTTGACGATGATTTGGAAGAAGATGAATTTATAGATTTTCCAGGTGATGATGGACATTTTTGGACAGCATTTCTCTTATTTCAAGTGTTTGGCCCGGCAACCTCTGTGATGAGTGAGAGTGTCCATGTGCGCAGCCGCCCAAGTGTGCCTCACAGAGGACTTCGGAGGGGGCAACCCGTCAGCAATGACACCATGCAGAGTGATACTGTGTCTGATAACAACTCTCCAGAGCTCTCAAGATCTTCAAGGCGGCATAGTCGGAGAGCAGAAGGCTAGTACACAAAGCTCATCTTGACTGTGCATGCCAGCATTTTTGCTATGCTGCATGTTGGATTGATACAAAAATCCTTCTCGAGGCTTTCCACATCTGGGTGTTTTATCAAGAGGTTCTGTTGGCAGGTTTAATTGATTATTTCAAATTTATTAATGGCTGTTTGTTTCCCATCTCTTAAAGCACAAAAACCAAACACAGCTTTTTATAAAATGTTGTACTTACCTGCAGATTTCCCCCTTTTTTTTGGCTTTTCTGTTCCTTGATTAGTCAAAAAGATGTAACTTGATGTGGTTCACTTTTCTGTGGTGTACATAATCATGCAAGTCCCAATTTTCTTTTTATATTCGGTTGATGTGGTCTGTTTACATGTGTGAGGAATCATTAACTGGTATATTTCTCATGCTTGTAAGCTACAATGGAAACCATATTGGTTTGGATGGCTCAAATCATCAAGCCAATAGTCATACTATGGTATTGCTTAGTGGTAAGGCGGGGAAATTATTTATTCCTAGAGCTGTCATTGGGCAAGGGGCAGTAGTCAGGATTTAACTTTTTCCTTGCTGAACTGAAAGTTAAAGTTAAATCAGTAATGGCTAAGAATGCGCTGCTGAATCAGATGAAAAAAAGATTTACTCCTGGAGCTATCTACGGGAAAGAAATAGTAGTTAGGGTTCAATATTACCCCCGCTGAAGTGCAAAAAAGATAAAATGAGATCAATTATAGTCAAGAATATGCTGCTGCATTTTCGTAAGCCTTGGTCCTTGTTGAGCTCATTAAGTTGAAAGATGACCACAATGAGAGAACATGTGATGTTGAATTAACCAGTTAACAAGAGGAGAGAGTCGTGATGATTGTTTTAGGAAACTTTGGGCTAGCTGTTAGATTACCATTATATGTATGGTTATTGGATTGTGCTTAAATTTTCAGGTAAATTTTTCTTTTTGTGATCTCCATCCTCCTCATCTGAATGAAGTGGCACTCGTAGGAAACATTCTTTCCTAGATTTGGAAAGGTTTGAGTTTCTGGTTCTTGAATTGGCTACTTTGTTTTGTATCCATCACTGGTGCTCGTGTAGTGTTAGTTTAAATTGGAAAAATATCAATTTAAGCCATGGGTCTACATAGAGGGGGAAAGGAGGGAAGCAGGTAACAGGACGGACTAAGAAGACATATTTCTCCTACTTTGTGTTGGGTGATTATTGAGTTCTTTCTGAACAAGCTTTCACGTCCTATGTTCTGTTTCAGCATTGAGGTTGGTTAGAGTTCATATCTGTGGATTCTGGAAAAAGGCATCAAATCCTGTCAGTCCTGCCCTGTGAAATCACTGTGGTAACTGAAAGTTCTTGCATTATCTTCATGTTATTTGAAATAACGCTCAATACTTTAGTGGGTCAGAGCAGCTCCTCTTCAATAACACCAAACAACTGCTCGGCTAGTCCTATTTAGGCATGCTTTGGAATACATAAGCTATTCTACGGATGAAGGAAAGTTTATTATTTATTTTTTTGGATATCAAGATTTCATTTGTTCGCATTTGAAAGCCTGCACAATTCTTGAGTCGATTTTTCAGTAATGAGAGGTGAGGGAAGTTGAAGTGGAGAGAGATGACAAGGAAGTGATAGGAGTGAGGACTAGAGAAGTTTCTTGAGGTACAGAAAGGGACCTGGAATCACCTGAGCTTTGTATGATCACTAACGACTGTCAAGCGTATGTTCCATCCATGTTTCCTCGAGTTCTGAGTTGATGTGCCTGAGAACTTTTAAGGGTTTCTTCATGGAGGATATGCACGATCTGAACTCGATATAAATGGCTCTTTTCTAGATCTGTTGTATCCTCTTTTGTAGGTCCATTGTATCCTCTTGTTTTCAGGGGGAGGAGTTTCGATCCATGGTTTAGGCATTATTAATTTATGCATTATTTTTAGGTTATATACGTGCATGCGTGCATATGTATGTACATGCATATGTGTGTGTGTGCCTATGCATGTCTCTCCTTTGTGTGAGTAGAGTAGTTGCATTTGCTTGTATTTTCCTCGTGGACTAAGATCCTCGACTCCCTATTCTCCTTGTTTTCAAGCACGTGGCATAGCATGTGTCTGATGCCAATGGCTTGAACATGTTGGAGATAGGGGTGGATGAGAGGAGAGTCGCTCTTGAGCTTTGTGGTGAGGGTTTTGGTCTTTCCTTTCTACAATCTCAACACTTTTTTAGCGCCATTGCCGGGGATGGTCGACCTTTCATCACTTGGAGAGCACAAGAACATGTGGTAAAGTATTGTGTTGCAATCTTTTTTGCTCAATTGCGTAGGATTTGAGTTCTTGCATGGCATTTTCACCCTTCCATTGGGCCAATTGTTTCCATTTTTTGTTTTTGGTAGTGTAGTTTCAGTTCATTTTGTTTGATGCACAAAAACAAAAAAAAAAGACACCTCCTAGCCCTTCTTCTCTCCCTCACTTCTACACATATATACACTCACACACTCACTCATTGGTATCACTCTATCTCTGTCAGCTTTGATTTAGTGCATGGCTTGGAAAGGGGGAGGGGTGGTATCCTCTCTACTCCCTTCTGTCTCTTCAATTTCTTAAAGACCACCATAAACAGAAAGGAGTGAAAGTTTTTTGCAGGCTGTCGAAGTGTATGGGTTGTTACTCACATTTTTGATATATGCCTGGGGTGTGCTTCCCCAGCATTCAAATTTCGTTGTTAAGGACTCTCCCTTTTATTTTTTGGCGATTTCAAAACCCTTGTTGACGGTAGGAAGATCGCCAACAATTCAGGGAAGGTATATGCGGACATTCTCTTTCCGTCGTGCTTCCCCATCTTCTCTCCTATGCTGCTCGTGTTTACCAAAAGTTTTCCCCTCCATGTCCATTGATGTTGTATTTTGGGGGTTACGCATCTTTGCCCTCTTCCTGTGGTCGCCTTGTGTCATCCTCCTTGAAGTTTCTGTGGAACTGCTGGTGTGTCAGGCCATAGTTCCATTTCTTTTCTGCGATCACGACAATGGAGCTCTCCTGCCCTGCACCTTTTATGTGTGCTCAATATTGGGACCCCATTACATCATTCGAGACGACTGAATATGAGGTTTATGGTAATTTTTCTGAACTCCTGGGTCTCTCCAGAGATGTTGGCCCTTATGTGCAAGATTATTTTTGTGCATCTCCCTTATGTGCAAGATTATTTTTGTGCATCTCTGTGGGAAAATCCCTTAGACACTTTGACTGCATCTTGACTCTCTCTGCCGCTCACAGTGAATCTGTGGTACTCATTTTCTTTTCACCCAAGATTGCATGCAGGTAACGGATAGCTCATATTCAAAGAGGGTTGTTCAGATGCTGCTCTAATAAAGGATGGGTCCATCCCAATTTTGCATACTTGCACAAAACTTTCACTGAGGTGGCAAGTTCCCAAACCTCCAAATAGACGGTTGTAGCCTCGTTAGTATCTGCTCATATTATGCTTTCTGGAATCATCTACACATATCTGCCAACATGGATCATCTTTATTGGGGAGATTATGGTTGAGCTCTATTATACCTCTTGCTAGTATACCTACTCTGCTCAAGAACAAAAGGTCGACCTACCTATCGTTGATATTTGTGCGAAAACATTCTAATGAGATGGACTTAATGATATGTTCTGCCTATGTAATGAACCATTAGGTTTTGGACTTAATTTCTGATGTTCTGATCATTGTATGCCATATTATACAGGATTGGTGCCTTTCTCCTTCACAATTGTGTTTTATGAGAGCTTCTTGTTGGCAACAGTAGGGTTACATTTGGTGGTTGATTATGGCCTCAGAATTTTTATGACTTTCATTTCACTTGGGATTGTGCCTAGTACAAGGGCCATGACTTGACACACACACGCGCACGCGCACGCGCACGCACACACACACACACACATACTCTTACTTTTTGTTTAGAGCTAAAAAACATATACATTCCCATAGGATTGTAAAATGTAAAAGATTTGTCTAATATGCTTGCAAATTCATGTGCTTTACATGATTGATGGTCTTCTAACAGGTGGAAGAAGGCAAGATGGTAGTTGTTTTTAATAAGGGCTTCTCTATTCCATTGTGTCACCTTTGCTGTGGTATGCATCTGTTGGGGCAAGCCCTGATGGGCTCCTATTGCTTTTTGAGAATTTCTTCCTATTGTTTTGCTTTCCCATCATCCCTCAGCTCTGCAGAGTTGGGATCTGGCTGTTGCCCGTTGTTGCACTTAGACCAAGCTCATACTTCCCGTGGCTTCGAGCCTGGACTATAATTATTGTTTATTGTAGATTCTACTGTCCATATCATTCCTATGCAAAACCTTTGTCTGAATGAGAAACAAATATGATCATTGTGGGCTTGTGCATCTTTAATGTCTTTTATATTTCACTTTAATCATTACTCTGAGCAGTGTCTTTGGCTTGGTAGGTCCTTCTTTTTGAGACTGTTCATTGATGGAACTCCTGGAAGGAGTTGAAGGTTGATTTGACCTACAGGGGTCTGTATGTTAGACGATACATTAATCATTCTCGATATGATACCATAACGATTGGACCTTATGACTCTAGTTATGTTTTCTAATCATGCAAATCATGTCTACTTCTATGATCAGGTGCTGCAGATATGCAATTAGAAGCATGGTATGATGGGGGGAGGAAAAAATACTAAATAGACTAGGACATGATATATTGGATCCTAGACATGTCTGCTCTTACCATGCCAACTAACAAATCATTTGAAGGCTGAAAAGCATCTTACTTCAGATTGTATCTTCCAATATTCTTGACTTCTAGGAAACTAGGCTCTGAGTACTCATGTTTGAAGAATGGTTGATGTTTCTGGCTATTTTGTTTTCATGTGAATTTCAAATGGAATGTTGTGGTGCTTGGTTGCTCTTCATGAAGGTTTCACATGATCATTATATTTGGTGATTCATCACCATGGACAGAGTTTTTGGGATCTCGGTTTCTTCCTTGGGGACCTCCCAGATGGGGCTTTTCAATTGTTCATATGATGCTCACATCTGTCTTCTCTTTGTGTGTTCTAGGCATGTAGAAGCGATGACTGTGGCTCATGATCTTTGGGTCTAACCATTGCTAACTACTACCATAATTCAAGAGGTTTTAAAGTTTGGATGTATGCTGGGACACGATGACTACGCCAAATCCTTGTCAGGGAATACGTATTTGTGCTTGCAAAAGGGTTGTAATGATTGTTTTCCTAAAGGATGAATATGAGCTTTGCAAGGATCTACATTGATTAGAAACAGAATTGTTATACAGTAGTCCATTGATTAGTTCTCCTCTGGAGATGGCATTATGTTTTCATAATACGAATGGTATTAACACTCGTCATGATGTTTTCCCCGTTTGGGAGCTCTACATGTGGTCTAACTCCCTGCTATCACCTGAAGAGAATATCAAAGAATTTTTATAATAAAATTGTAGTGATGTGTCTTGATTACCGATGTTCTGTTGTGCTATAGGATCCTTTGGGATTGCCTACTTCCTAAGGTAGGAATGAGTATCTTATGTGCCTTAACGTCTGTATGCATTTCTGTGATGTCTGAAATATTGTTCATAGGATTGCTATTTCTTGCAGGAAATCACATTTCCGTGCAACCCTCCAACTTCAAAAGAAAACCTTAAATAATCTGGACACTATGCACTAATTATTCCACTCCCCTATAATGCTTTTCAATTAGCTCCTTTTCTTTCAGAGGCATAGGGATTACTGTTCTCCAATGTGCGTATATCTTAGAAGTCTTCTATTTGATAGAAGAGTGAGGTTTTGGTTATACAGTCCTTTGAAAATCTCAAACATAGGAACGGTTTTAATTAAAGTGGTTGAAGTTTGAAATTTTTGGATTCTTTGCTCTACATTGTAGATTAAAGGAGAAGATTGTCTTGAGGATATCTTGTTCTTGTAAAGCTATTGATTAGAAGGAGACACTGTATGGATTTAGACTTGTTCTGTAAGTCACAAAGAACCGAGTGATTGTTGTTTGCCAGGGAAGTAACTCTCTGGTTTTAAAATGCTCATTTAAGGCTTGTTCTCGTAATGCATTGCAAGGTTCCTCACACAGAACTTCAGCATTAATCCTTCTTGACCCCTGTTAAATGATTTGATGCCATGCTTTGCAAGAATTCCTCTTGATGACCTGAAGGTTGGGATTGTGTCGCCCAACTTTGAAGACTGAAGAATTGCTGATTGAAGTAAAGCTTGAAGACCCGCTGCCTGAAGACTTACAGACGACCGAATTGCAGATTTAAAGATCTAAAGAGTTTCCAGACTTGACTCCAACTTGGAACAATTCAATTATATTGGAAGATTGAAGTGCTGCAAGATTATGAAGACATGAAGACTTGCAACCTGAAGCTTTGAAGACTCAAGATTTGCAGATTGAAGGAAGGACTGATGGCTTGCAGATTGGAAGATTAAAGTGTTGTTGATTTTGAAGACCTGAAGATTTCCAGACTTGAAAGACTCTACCTTGGACCAGTTCAGTTATGTATGCTCTTCTTCTTTAGCTTTGTCGAGGACGACACAGACTAGAGGGGGGAGAGTGTTGGGTTGTAGGGTATGCACACATCCACAATTGTGCATAGAAACCCTC